>CM053026.1:566957006-566975615 GCA_028564925.1 Lithobates sylvaticus | reverse complement strand
AGCAATTCAGTGGGTATAGGTATATAAATGTGACACTTTGATACTAAAACTTTGTTTGTTTGTTTTTACAAAAATAACAAACATGCCTATACTTACCTGCTCTGTGCAATGGTTTTCCATAGAGCAGCCCCAATCTGCTTCTTCTAGGGTCCCCTGCTGGCACTCCAGGCCCTTCTTGCTCTTCACTTGGTGCCCCCCCGCTTTCGTGTCACCGGATCTGATTGACAGTAGCGGGAGCCAGCTGCTCCCGCTACCAATCTGTTCAATAAGGAGAGAGACAGCGGCAGGAGCTGCCCTCATTCACATCGCTGGATTAGATCGGGCTCAAGTAAGGAAAAAAAGGGGGGGGGTCTGGGGGACAGCTGCAGCACAGAAGGTTTTTCATGCATTTATAACCACTTTAACAGCAATTGCCGTTCTTTTGGTTTTTCTTCCAAAAAGAGGTAAACCATGAAAAAAGGTGAGTGTGAGTAAAGTGGATCTTAAAGCGGAGCTCCACCCAAAAAGGGAAGCTCGTCTGCCACCCCCCCCCCCCTCCGCTGCCACATTTGGCACCTTTTGGGGGGGTGGGGCAGGTACCTGCCTTTGACAGGTACCCGCTCCCACTTCCGCTGCAAACTCAGCCAGAAGTTCAGCCTCCCTCCTCCTTCTCCCGCAGGCGGCCCATTTACAGAGTGCTGCGTGCGTCATGCATGTACAGTAGGGAACTGGCTGTGAAGCCACAAGGCTTCTGATTAAAAATTAGCTCGGGTAAGGACACCGCTGGATTCCTGGACATGTAAGTGTCCTAATATTAAACAAAAATCAGTAGCTACAGTATTTGTAGCTGCTCACTTAAAAAACAAATATTCAGAAGGAGCCTGGAGCTTCTCTAACTCATACATGGTCAAAAACAGAGACGTGGATGTAAGATTTCTTAGACTCCAGGGTCCAAACACAGCGCTATCATAGCAGCATATTAGGAGCAAAGCAAGATCACCTAGTCTCCCAACTGTGGTCCTCTGTGTGGGTCTAAGCAGCACCCGGCCCGAGTGGTTACCAGGTAAAAGCAGCCTCAGCTCGATTCATCCAGACCACAACATCAACATGTTTCGCCCCGCCCTCAGTCTAAGCAGCAGTACTCAGTAAAGTGTGACTGCCCGCATTTATCAAAGTGCCCAACACAATTACCCAGGCTTGTTGGTCACAGCAATGTTTATGGTTTTGGGCTGTTAACCACGGATACATGTGCCCAATGGCTTAGAAAAAAAAAAATCATAATGAGTGAAATGGTAGAAATGCGCTGTAACATTTTACCTCACTGATGAAGTCCGTGGTCTGTGCTCCCTGACATCCATTACCCATCCAACATGACTTTCCACAGGTGGATTTGAACTGTGTCGGGTTTTTTTCTTTCTTGGGGTCTACAAACACAACAGTCTGATTATTTCAAGTGCAACTGCACCTTTTGGACAAATGTGGTCCTGTATTGTATTCGGATGACGACATGAGGTTAGTTTAGGTAATGACCGTATTTAGTATGTGGATTCCTTTTTTCCAAGTCTTATTTATATTTTTCAGTACATTTACATGCAGACCAAACCAACAGTAGCAGGAGTTGGGAGAAACTTTTTTTTTTTTTTATTCTTTCCATTAGAATCACTTTAACACGATCAGGGGAGGATCTAAACCTTAAGCCGGCCATACATAGATCAAAATTTGTCCGGTTCAGCAGGGACCAGACGAATTTCGATCCATGTATGGGCAGCTTGATTTACTCAAGTTGATCCATCGATCAACTTGAGTACAACCAGCCTGTCGGATTTTTTGACATGCAAATACTGCCAGCGGCTATAGCCTATAGAAGGCTTTCCCCCCCGCTGACAGAATACAATAGCGCTGCGGGAGGCATTCCTCCATCAACACTGAATGTGTTGATGGGGGAAATAAAGCAATCTTCTCTCCTTCCACCCATGGTGGATGGAAATAAAATCGATTCATCTATGGCTTGCCATAGGAATAAACGGCATCTGCAATAAACACCCCAATTTTCTGAAAACAAGATATTTCACTATAGTGGTACTTTAACTTGATCTCAGAAAGAAATTTCTCTGCATTTCAACAATGTCAATCATTTTAACTTTACAATCAAAATTTTGCAGAATGATCATCCTCCTTTGCTTCTGTAAATTGGTCTGAGTTCCTCTCCCAGAAGTCTGTAGAGAGGACAAAAAACAGGCAGCCTGTGGAATACATACACTTACATACATTTCATTCGTTTTCATCTTTGGTGGCATACAGGGGGTCCCCTACTTACAAACATCCGACTTACAAACGACTCCTACTTACAAACGGAGGGAGACAACAGGAAGTGAGAGGAAATCTACCCCTAGGAAGGGAAATTCACTCCTGTAAGAGTTAATATGGGAAAAAGGTGTCTCCACTGATGCTTTATCACCAGTCCATGTTTCCCTAACAACCCAAAATTTTCAAAATCCAATTGTCATTGGGACAGAAGGTGAGGTGAAATCTTCTGAACAGGGGCACAGACAGCAAAACAAATGTTACAGGGGTGATAACCTATGTTATCTAAAAAACTTAAAAATTGATTTTTTGGCTGGAGCTACACTTAAAAAATGTACCTGTTCCGACTTACAAACAGATTCAACTTAAGAACAAACCTACAGTCCCGATCTTGTTTGTAACCCAGGGACCCCCCTGTACTTGTATACCTCAAGTGATGCTGGGTGGTGGAGTACTTAAAAACACAACACTGGCGTTGTTTGTTGGCTTTAAAGGAAAATCAAAACCTCCCACTCAGTAGTGGAAAAAATAAAATAAAAATTAGCACGATGGAAAGTTCTAGGTCATTAGCTATGATAGAGAATTTGGCAAACGTAAGTTTTACAGTTTTAGAAAACCCTTCACAATGTACATAGTTGAACGAGAGTATTGATTTATCTTCCTGAAAAAATATAGAATTTAACTAAATAGTCTAGACTGTAGAATAGCTTGATATAAAAAGACCTACAAGAATATGCTTTTCAATTTTGGGCACTCGTTTACAAAAAAGAGGTTGTAGAACTGAAGAGTCCACAGCGAACACTTGAAGAAAGGATTTTCCCTGCTGGATCACCCTTTGTAAAGGCTTTGATCTCTGCAGGTTTAGGGCTCCAAGGATACAGGGTGGGGTTTTTGTTTGTAAAACTTGATGGACACATCGTTTTTTTTTCTATGTAACCTGCAAACATGTGCTATAATAATTTTGAGCTTCACCTGGTTATCCATGGATTTGGTTTCCTTTACCACGGGGTAAAAGCGTGGAGTCTTGCTGGGATCCTGCAGGCGTGGAGTACGGGGAGTTTTAGGAGTTCTAACAGGTATGGATACAGGAGATTCTGGAACACCTGTTTGTAAATAAGGACAATCAGGATTTGGTGCTTGAGGTTTACAAAACAAATCAAATCAGCTTAAAAAGGTCCATAGCATGTTACCTTGAGGAAAAATGGGAATATTTGGCGGGGACTGTTCGGTATCTGGCTGAACTGGAAGCTCTGGTACAAGACTGTCAAACTCTGCTTTACTGATGAGATTTAATTTCCTGAAGTTTTCTATTTCTTGCTGAATTTTGGGAGGCAGAAAAAAAATTAAATAAATAACACAATAACCACACAAAACCATGTTAACAACAATCTTTAGGACTGAACTACTTCTAGCACTGTAGTCAAACCATAGGTTTAAACATGCAAAGAGGGATACTCAGAAACAACAGTTACATTTTGGGGGGGCGCAAACATTTTTTGAAAAAAAATCATCAATTGCAGCCACTGTGCCCTCAAACGCTGCCACTGTGCCCATCAAACGCAGCCACTGTGCCAATCAAACGCAGCCAGTGTCCTCAATTGCTGCCACTGTGCCCATTAAACGCTGCCACTGTGCCCATCAAACACAGCCACTGTGCTCAAACGCAGCCAGTGTCCTCAATTGCTGCCACTGTGCCCATTAAACGCTGCCACTGTGCCCCATCAAACACTGCCATCAAACACTGCCACTGTCCCCATCAAACACTGCCACTGTGCCCATCAAACACTGCCACTGTGCCATAAAATGCTGCCAGTGTGCCCTTGAATGCCGCCAGTGTGACCCCCCTGCCCGCAGGGTCCTCTGTGCGTCTCCTGCCGTCCTCATCTCCCGTCCTCACCTCCTAATAGGTGTCCAATAGTGACGTCTGCCATTTCAGCCAATCAGGTGACGAGTAACAGATCCAAGCACCTGATTGGCGGAGAGGCTGTTTAGTGTTAGGAAAGTGAATATTCATTCGCTTTTCTAACACAGCATGGCGCTCGCGGGTCACTTTTTTTGATGCCTATTAAAGCCTATGGCTCTAATCAGGTGCTTCAAAAAAACACCCCCCCCCCCACTGCTGTAATTCAGGTGCCTAGTGCCCGAAAAGGGGCCAGGCGCCTGAATAGGGGGTGGCAAAGGCGGCCATAGATAGATTCATGCAATGCATGAATCTATCTATTGGGGATAGAGGGGGTGGCGCCCGTGTGCCCTTATGGACGCACCGCCACTGCGTACACAGTATATCATTTAAATCAGTACAGATACTAGCTGGATGATGGAGTGAGTTGGATACACCCACACAGGCTAGATGAATTCATAGGAATTTGTGAGAAAGACTTGCCTGATGATTAGACCAATGCTTAACAGTGGATTCACACAACAGGGACATGGGGTGAGTGATATGCACACAGATTACACCACCCATTGCTTTTCATTGAATTCAGTTTACATTTTAGGCTAGGTTTACACACGTGGCAGTGCTTGTTGCCCTTCTGAAAAGCAACTGGCAGATCGCTTTCCAGAGGCATTTGGAAGGCGCCTTCTTCACTGCCTGATGAATGGGTTGCATTTAGCAGCAGTACTTGGGAATAGTTTTTGCCATAGTTGTGAAGTGTCTGGTGTACACTTATGTATGCCAATGAGGCCTAAAACGTGATGTCAATCAAATTCTAATGTGAAGGTTACAAAGAAATCAGTGTAAAGAATGCTGTAAATATATGGCTTTGCAAGGTAAATGTTGTAAATTACTCCTAATAAACCAGGTTTAAAAATACCTTCAATGCTAGGTGATCGGTTTCACTATCTTCCTTCCATAGGTCCTGCTCATAATAGTACAGCCCATTGTTAATATCCTTGGCTAGTTCAGATGTCATTTTAGATCGAGACGTGTGATTTCCTGTACGGTCTCCACCTGGATGCTTCCTAAGGTGAGGTGGGGTCTGTGTAACAATAAGGATTTTATTCAGGTCTTGATCATCAATCTCATAATCTGAGTCTTCATCAGACCAGTCTGTGAAGTTATTTTTGCGTCCTTCTAGGGGTTCCATCTCCTCATCAAACATGAAGTCCAGCTCTTCTTGCTCCACTTCCTCCGTCACGCGTTGTTTTGGAGTCACTGGACAGCTCTCTGCTTCCTGTAAGCAGACATGTTTCAATGACTCTGCTACAGCAAACCATAATGCAGTTCAGTTCTAGGTGAAAATACAGATAATGAAGACATTAAACATTCAACCAATCTCTATACCTTTGGCTTTGTAGGAGAGGCTCTGTGTCTTCTCTTTACTTCAATCCACGGTTCAAAATCCAGATCTGGCAGACTTGCAGATAAACCTTTTGACATTGTCTGCAGGTTACTGGGTTCTGAACTTCTTACTGGAAACAGAGGACTTCCTTTCCTAGGAGAATTAGGAGCAGATCCTAGAAAGAAAGGGAGAAGATTTTATTCATATATATATATATATATATATATATATATATATATATATATATATATATATATTTATATTTTCTTTTTTTTTAAGCAGACTACAATATTTCTGAACTGAGCATGCTTCTGCTTTCATAGCCTACTATGTTTTTTTTTCTCTCCATGAAGGAGAAATACTTTATTAGAGAATACAGCAATTACAAAGAAATCAGTATAAACATTACACTAGAAGTGCATTTCAGTTTACAAAACATACTCTAGATCCCGGGTCAGCAACCCCTTGACAGCGATCTACCAGCTGAATGCACCCAAGTGACTGATAGATCGGTCCTGGACTTGCCAACCTGCTGTCACCAGGCGTGGATGAAGGCGGCGGCCAGCTGCAGAAGGAGAGAAGCAGGGCAGGAGGCAGCAGGTGGCTGCGGAGGCATCGACCTGTCGCATGAGGCGATGCCTCTTCTATATAGTTCCAGCTGCAATGTCAGGAGGAGTGATACTAATAGCACTCCGCCTCTCAGTCTTGATAGCAAAATCCACATCGGCTGGAAGCGCTGAAAGAAGTGAAGATCAGTGGGCATAAAAGGGCACAGTAAAAGCTATATGGGCACAAAAGCATCTATATAGGCACAAGAACATAAAGATGCTATTGTGCCCATACAGATGCTCAATAACAGCTATATGGGCACAACATGGCATGTGTACACCTTTGGCTGCTGCCTCTGCAGCTAAAGGGGGTAGGGATTGGGGAAGGTAAAACTGCAGCTTAACCACAGGATTTTACCAACCCCAACCTCACGTGTAAACAAGCCTTAAGTGTGCCGTCGCTAAATGCAACCAAGGTCTGGTTTACAAGTGCGACAGGCGCTGCTGCTCCTCTGAAAAGTGATGTAAGCATGTTGGACAGGTGGTGAAGAGGCGGATTTAAACCTATAATTGCTTTTCTTGTTAAAAGAAACTATAATTGCCATGCAATGCGCACAATTGCAGTTTGGTAGTACATCCAATGTGGGTTTAAACCACCTGCCAAACACCTCTGAAAAGCTGCACATGGATCACTTACCAGAGAAGCCTGCTCTGCATTTGTGCGATTTAGTGTGGTGCAATTTTGAAGCCCATTCATTTGAAGGAGCTGCAAATCATATCGGACTGCACATAAAATACACTGTGCCAAATCACATGATACTGCAGTGCCATGTGATCTCATGCCCACAAACACTGCATTTGCAATCTACGTTTGGGGTTAGTAATGTATTGGCACCCACAGTAGATCCCAAACGCAATGCGTTTTGAACACGGTGCAGGAAACGCACATGAAACATGCCTTTCTGGCACCGCGTTCTGGTGTGAACCGAACCTAACAGGACACTGTCTGGTGATCTTTGACTTCACCGGTGTTGTTCAGGTAGATCTCCACAACTCTAAAGCCCCATACACACGGTCGGACAATCCGCGGACCAGGTCCGTCGGACCATGTCCGTCATACTTTGTCCGATGTTGGTTTTGCGTACACACGGTCGAACAAAGTTGTCGGAAAATCCGATCATTCTGAACGCAGTGACGATTGTTGCCTACGACGGGACTACGTAGAGGCTAGTAGCCAATAGCTTTGGTCTTGTAATGTGATCTGAGCATGCGTAGCACTTTGTCCGGTCGGACAACCGTACACACGATCGGATTTGGTGTGATCGGACCGTGTTGACGGCAAATCTTTCCAGCAGGAGATAAGACTTTGTCCGTCGGTCAAACCGACGAACACTGTCCGATGGTGCATACACACGGTCTGATTTTTCAACAACCTTGTCCGATCGGACAGAATCCATGAAAAAGTCTGACCGTGTGTATGGGGCTTTAAGGTTGCCTACCTCTGCTTTAGATATTGGGGGTTATTTACGAAAGGCAACTCCACTTTGCACTGAAAGTGCATTTCGGAAGTGCAGTCGCTCTAAACCTAAGGGGTAGATCTGAAATGAGTGGAAGCTCTGATGATTTTATCATCCAATCATGTGCAAGCTAAAATGCTGTTTTTTATTTTCCTTGCATATCCCCCTCGGATCTACAGCGACTGCCCTTGTTGTGCAAAGTGGATTTTCTTTTAGTAAATAACCCCCATTGTGTCAAAGAGACCTAGTAATACAGAATATATATGAATTCTGTATCAAATATATATATAAAAGACAATACAGCAACAATACAATTCAATACAAATGGGTTAGGATATGCAATATTTACACACCGGGAGCAAAATATGAAAATGCCTGGATACAAGTAGGAGCAGGAAGTGTACCTGTGTGATATGCCTGCAGCTTTCCCGGTACAAACTCAGGGCAGTTGATGAAGCGGGTGAAGTCAGTACGTTTCACTTCTTGAGGTGGAGTAGAGGGAATGGGCCATTTTTCTGGATCTACTTTTTTCCTTATTTTCTGGTCCACCAGTTCTACCTCTGTGCTGCCTTTCAAAGCCTAAACATACACAAGCATTTTTTTTCATATATACAGTATATATACACACACACAAGCTTTGTAAACATGTCACATTGCACAAATAGCTGAATTCATCACAGTGACTCCTCACCCCTTCACTACTATATATAGACTGAAATATCTGAAAAGGAATGAGCTTCTTCTGTGACCCCGATTTATAAAACCCATACTTTGGTACTGGCATGCTTGCACCCAGTATTATATGTTAATTAAAAAAAAAAAAAAAACACAACAAATAGTTAAGATATGTAAAACATCAGTTTACATAAAAAAGGATATATTTAATAGGGTAAGTTCCCCTTTACAGAAAATATGTAAGGTAAACTTACACTGGACCTCATCCCCCAGTCCTGCTGTACCGGAGTCCTGCAATCCCCCGCTGTCAGCCATTGGAACGCCACTTCACCAGTCGGGGGATTTGAAATCCTCCTGGATTTCTCTTCCCTTCTCCAGTGTTGAGAGGATAGGCTAGATGGAGTCTGATGGCGCAGTGCTGTCCATGTGGCGGTGCTGACCAATTAGAATGCTTCCTATCCATACACGCTGAGAGGTACGGATAGGCAATTAAGCTGCAGGGATTTAAAATCCCTGTTCTGGTGAAGCAGCGTCCCAATGCCTGACAGCGGGGGATTGTGGGACTTCAGTACAGCGGGACCCGGGGGAATGGGGTCCAGTGCAAGTTCAGCTTATGCAGCGTACACATGCTCAGACTTTCCGGCGGGATTGTCTGCCGGACCTAGTCCAGCAGACAAACCGCCGGACTTTCCAGCGGAGGTCCGCCGGACTTTCCAGCGGAGGTCCTCCGGACTTTCCGAGCATATGGACTTGCCCACACACGCCCAGACTTTTCCGGCGGACAATCCGCCCGCGTTTTGGCCAAAGTCCGCGGGACTTTTGAAATGAACGGACATGCCGACACACGATTGGAAAGTCCGTTCATTTAGAACATGACTCGAGGTAGACGGGACTAGCGAAGGCAGTGAATGCCGCCGCGCTAGCCCCGTCACCTGGTATCGATTTAAAGGGGAATCCCTACGCCGAAAAAACAGCGTGGGGGTCCCCCCCAAATCCATCTCAGACCCTTATCTGAGCACGCAGCCCGGCCGGTCAGGAAAGGGGGTGGGGACGAGCGAGTGCCCCCTCCTGAGCCGTACCAGGCCCTCAACATGGGGGGTGCCCTGCGGGAAAGTCCGCTCGTGTGTACGCGGCCTTAGAGATTTTCGGTAAAATGAGAAAGTACACTTTAAATAAAAAACTATAAAAAACATTGTACTGTAGTTTAAATTTAACTGCCTGAGATCCGCGCTATAGCCAAATGACGGCTACAGCGCGGATCTGATGTGCCGGGACGACGTCTATTGACGTCGTCCCGGCAACGATCTGCCTGCGCGCCCCCTGAAGGGCGCGCGCGGCACTCTCTGTGATCCGCGAGTCTGTGAGACTCGCTGGATCACAGATCCGAGTAAGGGGTCGATCCCGACCCCTTACCACGTGATCAGCTGTCAGCCAATGACAGCTGATCATGTGACGGTAACCGAGCCGGTAATCGGCTTTTTTTCCTGCTCGCGCTGACAGCGCGAGGAGAAAAAAAAAAAAAAAAGCCGATCACCGGCGGCAGTGAGAGGGACATCAGTCCCTCTCACTGCAATGTGCCCAGGGTCCATGGTGCCCTCCTCTTCTAATAAAAGCGCCCCCAGTGCCATCTGTCAGTGCCCCCAGTGCCATCTGTCAGTGCCCCCAGTGCCATATGTCAGTGCCCCCAGTGCCATATGTCAGTGCCCACAGTGCCATGTCAGTGCCCACAGTGCCAGTGCTGCACATCAGTGTCACCTACCAGTGCTCATTAGTGTCCCCTACCAGTGCTCATCAGTGTCCCCTACCAGTGCTCATCAGTGTCCCCTACCAGTGCCCAGTGCCACCTATCAGTGCCCATCAGTGCCATCTATCAGTGCCACCTATCAGTGCCATCTATCAGTGCCATCCATCAGTGCCCATCCGTGCCACCCATCCGTGCCACCCATCCATGCCCATCAGTGCCATCTTTGCTGTGCCCATCAGTACCGACTTATCTGTGCCCATCAGTACCGACTTATCTGTCCCCAACAGTGCAGCCTATCAGTGCCCACCAGTGCAGCCTATCAGTGCCCACCAGTGCCGCCTCATCAGCGCTTATCAATGAAGCAGAAAAATTACCTGTTTGCAAAATTTTATAACAAACTATTAAACATGATTTTATTTTTTTTTTAAATTTCCATCTTTTTTTATTTGTTTAGCAAAAAATAAAAACCCCAGCTGTGATTAAATACCACCAAAAGAAAGCTCTATTTGTGGGGAAAAAATGGTAAAAATTTCATTTGGGTACAGTGTTGTATGACCGTGCAATTGTCATTCAAAGTGCGTCAGCGCCAAAAGCTGAAAATTGGTCTGGTCACGAGGGGGGTTTAAGTGCAAAGTAATCAGGTGGTTAAAAAGGACCATGGCCACATCATAAAGAAACAGCTGCAATTTTTCTTACAATTTATGCCTCTAGCTATGGGCAGCCTACACAACTAGGAATTCTACTACTGGTGTCATGAAAGCAAATATAGGCATTTTCCCCATGCATGAAGAATTAATGCATTCTTTAATTTTGGATATGGCAGGCATTACCTCACAAATCTTACTGACATCGGTGGTCAGAGACTGCACCCGACGAAAGCCTGCTATCAGGGAGAGGGGTAAAAATCCTTGGGAATCCATTTTTCTTCTCAAATAAAAATCCCTTTCCAAGTTTTCCAAACTGAAATAATATTCACTGAAAGAGAACAGTGGGAATAATATATTTATTATGCATCAGGTTTTACAAAACCATTGATTTGATTTTAAAAACGCATCAGTAACCCAAAACACACACTTACATCTGACGTTTCAGGTACTCCTTCAGCAGCTTTCCATCTAAAGGATACATCTGAACACCAGTTCCATAATTGTAGCAATACATCATACTTCTGTTATCACCCAAGTCTGACTGAAAGGGCGCATTCCCCTTACGGACACCATACTGAACTGTAATACAGAGAATAAAGGAAGAGTGATCACAATTCTTTGACATTCTGCATATTTAGGCTTACTCTTTCTTACAGAGGAATTTCATGTTTACGTCCAATACACATAGGGTAATACTATACTGGAATGCACACAATGTTAACTAAATGAAGATATAAGAAGATAAAAAGTTGACATCATGAAACAGTTTCAATGGTTATCTGCAGCCAATCCGAACTGCTCATGTTTTCAACTGTTTTAATCTACCGCCTATACATCTTCCCCGACAGACTTTGAGGTTCTAAAAGGATTTATTTTCAGTATATTATGTGGAAAACTACATGTAGCTGCAATTTAATAAATATATAGATTGTACCCAGCATCAGTCAAAGTTCTTGGGAAGCTGAAGGCATGGCCCTTAATGTATCCACTCATATCACTTGCAGACCAAACAAAAAATGATTCTTTAATGTCTTGTTGACATATGCTTCAGCTTGTATAAGAGCAGCATGTACAGCAGACAATTTAAATAAAGAATTTAAAGCACAAATTAGCTCCAATTTTGGGAGGTTAAGAACAAATCATAGTGCTGACTGTTACTTTAAGCAGGCTGCTAGCAAGATTCAGCACTTGAAGCTGTTTGAATTCCTTCTAGCAGCTCGTTTAAAGTGCCAATTACCACTCCTATTGAGATACAGATTGAACATCCCTATAGTAAAGTATTCTTTAAAGGCCTAAATAGAGCTGCTTAAAGCAGAACTAAAATTCCGCTGTTTGCTGCAAGCAGGTATTTTTCTTTCACTGCAGAAAAGACATGTAATATCTCTTCTGCAATAAAATACACTTACCTGTGTGCAGCGTTCCCCAGCATGTAAACTGAGGTGGGTATGCACAGTTCAGCTTAAACCTGCTGGCCCAATCCCTTTGTGCCAGAAAAGTGGCCTCCTGCGCATGTGTGGGAGCGACGTCATCCTGCGCCAGCCAATGAAGGTGGCTGAAAACAGGCTCACAGAAGATGTTCGTGCCGGTGAGGGACAGGATCGTTTGATGAACGGAAAGTATAAACTGCCTTTAGTTCTGCTTGAAAGGTAGCCCAAAGCTTTACAAAAGCTTGATGTACACACTGCGCTTCTGAAAACTGAAAGACGTGTGAACTGTACCATACAGGCTTATTTATCAGACCTTTGTGCAGATACAATAATAATTCTAAGATCAGTCCATTTAAAGTGTAAGCTCACCTTTACAGAAATCTGTAAGGTGACCTTTACACTGGACCCTCTTCCCCATCCCACCTGGTCCCACTGTACCAGATTGCCACGATCCCCCCCACCAGTGGTCTGGGGATTTGAAATCTTTGCAGCTTTCTCTTATCACAGCACTGACAGTACAGTCTAGTCTATGTGACGGTGCTGACCAATTAGAATCCCTGTAATCTGTACTGGCTAAGCAATACGGACACAGGATTAAGACGCGAGGGGTTTCAAATTCCCGGACCCCTGAAGCGGCTTTTCGGTGTCTGACAGCGGGGGGATCGTGGCAATCTGGTACAGCGGGACCGGGTGGGATGTAGAGAGAGTGCAGTGTAAGGTCACCTTACAGATTTTTCTGTAAAGGTAAACTTATACTTTAACCTTAAAACTACGTATAAGGCTGAGACTTCAAGTACGCAACTGGAATTTCTTCTTACTCCTAACTCCTTTACTTAAAAGGTAAAAAAAGATTTTGCAAACATGTGGCAGCAGCAATCATGTCAGCATACTTGCAGATCAATAGAGATTGTATATGGTTAATATACCATGTAAATAAAAACTTACTACAGTATGCTGTGGAACATTACCATTCATAACTGAGCTACACCATTCAGAACCGGAAATGCTGGTTCTGAAAAGACAATTAAAATTCAGAAAAGGAAAACATTTGAACTCGTATGATGATTACCTTTTAAAAACAAATATATTTAGGACACTTAAAAAATTGTATAATGACTAGGGTTGAGCGAACCCGAACTGTAAAGTTCGGGTCCGTACCGGACTTTTGGGTGTCCGGGTCCCGAACCCGAACTATTGGCTGTATGTTCGGGTTCGGGTCCGGTGTTCGGCGATGTATTGGCGCCTTTTACAAGCTGCAGGGCAGCCAATCGACGCTAGTTTCACTAGTGTGCCCTTAGAAGCCATCACAGCCATGCCTACTAATGGCATGGCTGTGATTGGGCAGTGCAGCATGTGACCCAGCCTCTATATATAGTACAGACACACAGCACACAGCGTCACTCTTCTATAGACAGGTTCCTGTGCTGCTAAGAAAGGATTTTAGGAGTTAGTCTGATAAAGTCAGTCAGTCAGTCAGTCCACATTCCTTAAATTTTCTTCAAATTAGTTATATCAGTGAGCGATCTACATAGCTAGAGTAGACTAGAGAGTGTCTTTATTAAGGAAAAGAAAGAGGCAGAGAGAATTATTCAAGAGATTCCTAAATCAATTGTACCCTGGCTGGGGTGCAGTGCACAGTCTTTTAACAGTGCCATGAGGCCAGTGCCAGACAAAATATAAGTTTTACCTGCAAGCTCAGTGCAGCATCACTGCACTGCATATTTTAGTAAGAGATACACCATAGTCTGTGCGTATTCTGCTATTGGAAAAACATTGCAAAAAAAATTTAATTTTGCTGTGATTTTCTTATTTTTTTTTTTCCCAATAGCATTTTCATCATGTTCATACATGCTTTAGACACTGTACGTGTATTCTGCTATTGACAAAAAATAAAATATTTCAGTGCTTTGTGCAGGAGTGTGACATACAATCGATCTATATTTCTTCTATTGTGCTGTCCCAAAAAAAAAAATTGTAGTGACATTTTTTTTTCCCAATAGCATTTTCTGCAGTTTAGCAGTTTTTGAGATACACGCTTTACAAACTGTGGGTGTATTCTGCTATTGCAAAAACACCCATTTAGGGCGAGATCATAAATTTAGAAAATATGAGGAGATCATCAAAAAGGGGACGTGGCCCGGGTCGTGGTGCTGCTGGTGGCGCTCCTGTTGCAGGGAGAGGACGTGGTCGATCTGTGCCAGCTACACGCACTAGTGAAACACCTTCCTCAGGTGCGAGTAGGCGACAGAGCCTGCAGCGGTATTTCGGCGCGCCTAATGAGGCTGTACGAATGTTGAGGCCAGGACAAGTACAGCCAATAGTAGATTGGGTTGCCGACAGTGCCTCCGGTTCCTTCACATTGTCTCCCACCCAGTCTCCTGATGAAAGTTCAGAGTTGGCACCTGCAGTCGATGTCCATCAGTCTTTCACCTCACCCCCTTGCAAATCAGCCAATCAGTCTGAGCCCCAAATCAAGCAGCAGACTCTTCTGCTTTTTGATGACTCTGTTAGCAGGGTTACCCAGGGCCATCCACCTAGCCCTGCCCCAGAAGTGGAAGAGATTGTGTGCACAGATGCCCAACCACTTATGTTTCATGATGAGTACATGGGAGGACCATCGCAGCACGTCTCGGATGATGACGAAACACAGGTGCCAACTGCTGCTGCTTTCCCCATTGTGCAGACCGACAAGGAGGGCAGGGGTGAAGACTGGGTGGAAGATGATGTGGAGGACAATGAGGTCCTTGACCCCACATGGAATCAACGTCATGCAGGTGACCAGTGTAGTTCGGAGGAAGAGGCGGTGGTCGCACAGAGCCACCAGCACAGCAGAAGGGGGAGCAGGGTGCAAAAGCGGAGCGTCCGTCCCCTAGACAGTACGTCTGCTACTGCCCAACGCAGCAAGGGACCGAGCACACCAAAGCCAGGTCCAAGGAGTTCCCTAGCGTGGCAGTTCTTCAGACAATGTGCTGATGACAAAACACGAGTGGTTTGCACGCTGTGCGATCAGAGCCTGAAGCGAGGCATAAACGTTCTCAACCTGAGCACAACCTGCATGACCAGGCATCTAAGTGCAAAGCACGAGATGCAGTGGAGTAGATACCTCAAAAACCAAGAAAGGTCTCTGGCTCCTCCTGCTTCCTCTTCTGCTGCAGTCTCGGCCTCTTCATCCACCTCTGTAGTGACAGTGACACCTGCCAACCCGCAAACAGAGGATCTGCCAGCAACACTACCACCTGGGTCACCAACCATCTCCACAATGTCCCATGGAAGCGTTCAGCTCTCTATTTCCCAAACACTGGAGCGAAAGAGGAAGTACCCCCTAGCCACCCACGATCCCTGGCCCTGAATGCCAGCATTTCAAAATTCCTCGCCTTTGAAATGCTGTCATTCCGTCTGGTGGAGACGCAGAGTTTTAAAAGGCTGATGTCATTGGCTGTCCCACAATACGTCGTGCCCAGCCGCCACTACTTTTCCAGACGAGCTATCCCTTCCCTGCACAACCAAGTGGGGGACAAAATCAGGTGTGCACTGCGCAACGCCATCTGTGGCAAGGTCCACCTAACTACGGATGCGTGGACCAGTAAGCACGGTCAGGGACATTATATCATTATATAACAGCACACTGGGTAAATATAGTGGCGGCTGGGCCTGAGGCGGATAGCAGTTTGGCGCATGTCCTTCCACCACCGAGGATTGCAGGGCACTTCAGTTTGCCTCCTGTTGCTAACTCCTCCTACTCCGCCTCCTCATCCTCTACCGCCTCCTCATCCGGTCAGCGTGACACCTTCAGCACAGCCAGGGCTAAACGACAGCAGGCAGTTTTAAAACTTTCCTGTTTGGGGGAAAAACCCCACACCGCGCAGGAGTTGTGGAGGGACATGGAACAACAGGCCGATGAGTGGTTGGTGGCAGTGAGCCTCAAGCCCCGGCCTGGTGGTGTGCGATAATGGGCGAAATCTCGTAGCAGCTCTGGGCCTAGGCGGTTTGACGCACATCCCTTGCCTGGCGAATGTGCTGAACTTGGTGGTCCAGAGGTTCCTTAAGAATTACCCCGATATGCCAGAGCTGCTGCAGAAAGTGCGGGCCGTCTGTGCGCACTTTCGGCGTTCTCACCCTGCTGCTGCTCGCCCTGTCAGCGCTGCAGCGTAACTTCGGCCTTCCCGCTCACCGCCTCATATGTGACGTGCCCACAAGGTGGAACTCCACCTTGCACATGCTTGCCAGACTGTGCGAGCAGCAGCAGGCGAATGTTGGAGATTCAGCTGCAGCACGCACACGTGAGTTGCTCTGCGGAACAGCACCACTTCACCGCCAATAACTGGGCCTCCATGAGAGACCTGTGTGCCTTGTTGCGCTGTTTCGAGTACTCCACCAACATGGCCAGTGCCGATGACGCCGTTCTCAGCGTTACTATCCCAGTTCTATGCCTCCTTGAAAAAACTCTTCAGGTGATGATGGAAGAGGATGTGGCACAGGAGGAGGAGGAGGAAGAGGGTTCATTTCCAAGGCTTTCAGGGCAGTCATTTACAAGTGGCTACGAGGGTGGGTTCCTGCACCAACAAGCGCCAGGTACACAATTGTCCGGCAGCAAGGGCACAGTTCTGGAGGATGACGAGGTGGAGGATGAGGAGGAGATGGAGGAGGAGGAACCATGTTCACAGCAGGGTGGCACCCAGACCAGCTCATGTCCATCACTGGTGCGTGGCTGGGGGGATACAGAGGACACAGACGATACACCTCCCACAGAGGACAGCTTTTCCTTGCCTCTGGGCAGCCTGGAACACATGAGCGATTACATGCTGCAGTGTCTCCGCAACGACCGCCGAGTTGCCCACATTTTAACTGGTGCTGATTATTGGGTGGCCACCCTGCTGGATCCCCGTTACAAGGACAACGTGCCGTCCTTAATTACCTCACTGGAGCGTGATCGTAAGATGCGCGAGTACAAGCGCACGCTGGTAGACGCGCTGCTGGTGGCATTCCCACTTGGCAGCGGGGGTACGGTGGAAGCACAAGGCGAAGGCAGAGGAGGAGGAAGAGGTCGCCAACGCAGCCGGGGCACCGCCAGCACCTCGGAAGGCAGGGTTAGCATGGCCGAAATGTGGAAAAGCTTTGTCAGCACGCCACAACAACCAGCACCACCAGCTGAGATGGAACGTCTTAGCAGGAGGCAGCATTTCACCAACATGGTGGAGCAGTATGTGTGCACACGCCTACACGTACTGAATGACGGGTCTGCCCCCTTCAACTTCTGGGTCTCCAAATTGGACACATGGCCTGAGCTTGCCCTTTACGCCTTGGAGGTACTGGCCTGCCCTGCAGCCAGTGTATTATCTGAACGTGTATTTAGCACGGCAGGGGGCATTATCACAGACAAGCGCAGCCGCCTGTCCAGAGCCAATGTGGACAAGCTCACCGTTCATTAAAATGAACCAGGCATGGATCCCACAGGACTTGTCCGTACTTTGTGCAGAATAGACACGTATACCGGTGTTCTGACAAAAACTGTCTGGCCATCGGCTAGTGTCCGGCCACTTACTGTGCAGGCGCAGTGCTTGCGCAGTACGGAGGACAAGGAGATTCACAAAATCTCCAAAGATGAACGTCGCCTGGGCAGTGAGTGCAGGTTCAAGCCCCACCATCGAAGTGGACATACGGTAGCACATAGTAACAGGGCCCCTCACGGGCTCGCTTGGCTAGGCTTCAACCTTGGATGATGTGGCTTGAACCTGGAGTCACCGCGCATCGTCTTCGGAGAGTTTCAAAATCCCCTTGTCCTACGTACTGAGCAAGCGCAGTACAGGGCGGACACTATGCGACGGGGGACAGAATTCGACACATCATTCACCACTAGCCTTACCCAGCCATTGTTGTATTTTTGAACCAGTGTTGGCTACCTAGTCCTCCTCCACCGCCGCTTCCACCTACACCGCCACATCCACCGCCACCTCAACCTCCTACTCCATATGGACCTCGTCCTCTTAGGTCAAGATTATAATTTTTTCATTTTTTTAATTTCCAAGTATTTTATTTTCCCACTATCTTATCCATTAAATTGAATAATTTTTTCCAGAAAGTGTGTATTCTGGGGTATTCCCACCATATGTGCGGCATCGTTCTGTTGAGTTTCTGAGGTTCTTAATGACTTCCTGTACCTCTTCTGCTGAGAAGGGGGCCTCCAGCATTTTATTTTTTATTTTTTTATGTTATTTTAAGTTATTTCCCTATCCACATTTGTTTGCAGAGCACTTGCCATGCTCTTAACAACATTGTGTTGCCATTTGCAGCCCTCTAGCCCTTTCCATGACTTTTTTACAGCCATTTTATTCTTCAAAAGTTCAGGTCCCCATTGACTTCAATGGGGTTCGGAGTTCGGGGTCAAGTTCGGGTCAAGTTCGGTCCCGAACCCAGACGTTTTTCCGAAGTTCGGCCGAACCCGAACATCCAGGTGTCCGCTCAACTCTAATAATGACCTTATTTC
>CM053026.1:566878058-566956523 GCA_028564925.1 Lithobates sylvaticus | reverse complement strand
AATTTGAAAGGAGATTCCAATATCTATAATTTAATAGGTAATTATTATTAGTTAGTTATCATTTTGAATTTTTGGATTTTCGAACTTACAAATTTACGAATTTATGAATTTACGAAATTACAAATATACTAATTTATGAATTTAGGAATTGCGATCATAACGACTGACCTGAAAAAATGAAAAAAAAAATGAAACGAAAACTAACAAATATTTTTCGGCAGTGCACTAAAGGACATTATGCGGAGGCCTTACTCTTCATGATAATGTCTCCATTTGTTTGTGGACCTGGAAATTGCAGTCCACTGATAGCAAAGTTCTGCACTTCACCACGACTTAACACATCGTACATGATGAGCAGTGCTGTCACTCTAGGGCAGGAAATATGTTAGGCTGCTGATGTCACATCTAAGATGGTGGCATCCAACAGAAGTCTTATGCAGGCTTCAGGGCTTCAGGCTTCAGGGCTCAGGCCACTGCACAATTGCACACCCACTTTATTATTATTTATTTTCCTCCCATTGTTTGTCACTGCTTTTACATTTGTGTGTGTTTTCTTACTGATGAAGAGTGTGAGTCCTCGGGCTTGCCATGACATCTAGGGAGGGAGGATGTGTGGCCCTCAGGTTCCTTCCTTCTCTGTCCTTGGGGAGGCCTCCCTTCAGGAGAGCCCCTCAACCAAGTATTCAATGGTCAGCTTCAGCTGACCTAGAAGAATGGGGTCTGCCAGGCCTTCTGGCTTGGCAGACCATTGGAAACCTTAGTCCCTGTCAGGAGCCGTGCGTCCCAGGGGGGGTCAGGGTAGAGGTCCTACTCATTCAGGGTGTGAACTAAAGCACAAGCTAAAGTGCACTTTTTAGTGTGTGTTAGCACATGCACATTTTTTGTTCACTTACAGGTTTTCTCCATTTAGGTTGTTTTACCAACATAAAAAAACAGCAGTCTTATGCCTTTGGACATCTACACAAGGGAGCCCTTTACAAATATATAACAGTCTGTTATATACTTTGAAAAAGATTATCTTCAAAAATATTTTGGAGTGCTAGCTCCAAATTTTTTGCTGTAAGCACTTGTAGGAATGTGCAGAATGAAAAAAATGTGTTTAGTTTTGTTTCGACTAATTATTTACATAAATTAGTTTAACACGTTTAATTTTTTTTCGGAATTTGTTTTGTTTATATGATTCGAATCAGTTCAAATTTTTGGAATTTTAATAGATTCAACTTGTTTTCAAATTATAAATGAATAGTATTTGAATTTTGAAATTTTTCGAATTTGAATAGTTTTCAAATTTGAAAAGTTTTCAAATTTGAAAAGTTTTCAAATTTGAAAAGTTTTCAAATTTGAAAAGTTTTCAAATTTGAATAGTTTTTGAATTTGAATCGTTTTCAAATAGTTTTGAATACTTTTCGAATTTGAAAAGTTTTCAAATTTGATTATTTTTCAAATTCAAATAATTTTCCAATTTCCAGAGAGAGTAAAATAGAATAGAAAATAAAGGCATGGAATAGAAAAAAAAGAATAGAATATAATATAGTAAAACAGAACAAAATAGAATAGTAAATAAAGAACAGAATAGAATGGAATAGAATAGAAACAAACAGACCAGAATAGAATACAAAAAAACAATAGAATAAAATAGATATAACCATCTTCTGAAATAAAAAAGATTATAAATAATTTGATTCAAAAAACAATAAAATAGCATAGGAATTTGAATTTGAATAGAAAAAAATAGATTGGAATAGGAAATAACAGAATAGTATAGAAAAAAAAAACAACAGAATAGAATAGTCAAAGAAAAAGGGGAAGGGACTTTGGACTTTTTAGGCACCAACGACAACGTATAATTTTTACAAAATTTATTTTATATAAAAAAAAAGAAAGCAAATATACAACAAAATACGTTTTAAAAACCACATCTTGTCAAAACTTCAATATAGTCAATACGAGCCACACATGTAACCTATAATGTCTAGCCTTGGGGGCACCAGTACGGACGATCAGCTAGAATTAGCAAGTCCAATGTTTGTAGGGTGTCCAACGATGAGGCGAGGGTACAGTGGGGCGAAGATATTCGTGACAATAGCTCTACATGTTTCGAGTTTTACGTAAACGCTTCATCTGGAGCATGACAAGAAGATCACTGACAAGAAAATGATAGTTTAGAAAAACACATAATGAGTATATAAGTACAGTATACAGTTTACATGGATTATGATAATGATAATATGCATTTGGTACAGTTTAATAACCTTAAAGCTCTGCTGGAGGGATATCAGACCACCAATCGTGGCCGCACAAATAAAGGCCACTTATCCAACACTCAATGGGGGCGTATATGATATAATAAAATGCCATACGAAAAGTATAGAAAATATGAACCAACACTTACTGAAGTTTCAAGTGTGACTGTGTGATGTGGTAAGCAAGGAAGTATGTCCCAAAAAATCCAATGCGCCGTGTATGTATGGATAGCCGGTAGAAGGTAAGAGAATGGTAGCACCGGTCAGGGTCCTAATAGGCGTCAGTGTAAAGACATATATGCAGTCATTATATTAAGACATGTAATCATAAACATGCATTAGCGGGTTAATTCCCGGTATGCATAATCCATGGCTCACCTGGAACGGAAATGCGTGTTTTTGCAGGTATCTGGCCCATACCGGGTAGTTAGTATGAATCTAGCACACAAACAGTAATTGCCCAAAAATGTATGGGGAGGCTGGGTGTCCAACGATTTGGTAACCCAAATCCAACAGTTTTGCCTGCCGTGAAGCCTAGACGCTTTCCCCCCCTCCCCCCCCCTCTTTGTGTCTGGTTCATTTCCCCATCATTATTGCTCTTATACGTCCAGGTCCAGCTATATGTTCCTGGACCTCGACCTTTATCTCATTCTGCCCCCCGCCCAAGGGTCCTATGCTAGTCCAAAACCTAGATTGATACAATAAGTAACTTTGATGTACTAACAATATCCTTAGGGATTTATATTTATTGAGCTGTCTACCTATCTGTTAATTGTCTTTTAAATCCATACTATACATATATGTTTTTGTTATGGCTGTGCTTTTAGGTGCTGTCAGTTCCATTACTCCTCATTACCCAGTATCAGTCAGAATTGACTACCCTTGACCAGGATATACTTCTTTTGCAATCTGCGAATGAAACGATACAGACTCATTCTCAATATACCAAACGGTGGCAAGAAATTAAGGATTTTGTCACCAGGATAACAAAAGACATAATTTACAAGAAACAAAATAAACTTGCCAAAGATAGACTGGCCTTCATGGAAGGTTATGCCTATCGTTGGCAACCTCCACCTCAGACTAGAAACTCTAGAAATAGCTTCCGCATGCCCAGAAACAATACTAATGTACATTCTACAACCGATGATGACACCGAATATGATTCTACTTTGTTTTCTTTTCCAGAGTCCAACGCAAGGAGAGGCAACCATAATACGCAGCGCGGTCACTCGGGTGCACGTAAGCGGGATCTTGGTGGTGGGTCATGTACACCTTATAAGAAACGTCCCCCCACAGTAGATACCACTCTCACTTTACACAAGCCTTTACATGCGAATTTTCAGTCACATAGTGCAGGTGGCCAATTGCAAGGAAAGTATTTGGGAAACACCGCCCTTCAGGCGATCCAACTTTTGAACACACCAAACTTATCTCTAACTCAGGGATCATCACAAGCCACCTCCACTATGGAGACCTCTAACCGCTCTGCCCCCACGCCTTTGGGAGCAAGCCCTATCGATGTCACAACTGTACCACACGGTAACACTACTAGTTCTCTCCCCACCCCCTCACAACTTTCGATGTTCACGCGTCAAACTACTTTAGACGCACACATTTCACAATCTAACCCTGCGGTAAATTTTCAGTTGCCCCTCAATACACCTCTAATAACTTAACCAACAATCGCGCAGTCATCAATTTGACCCCTTATCCTCTATCTGACACTGAAATAGAGGTTCTGAGCTTAGGATTAAGCTTCTGTCCCTCTATGGAAATCGACAAATACGAAGCCATTAAAGATCTATATCTTTTTTCACGAAATTTGACATATAAATACATGTTCGATGGGGACCGGACCAGATCCTTACAGGACAAAAATATTTCTGAGAAAGTCAAGAATTACACTATGGAGGAATTCCGTGCTCTTCGGAATTTGATCCTACTACTTGACGAAAATGATTCCCAAGAGGAAACTACTGGTTTACCCGATCCAAATTTATGTACTGTAGACTCGTCAGCTTCGGCATGCAAAACTTTTAGGCCCAAGTCCCAGCGATTCCCTGACTTGATGACTAATCCCCACATTTGGGCCTTTCTGATGGGCACGGTCAATGACCTTAAGCTACTCACAATCAAACCTTCAGCCAACAATTTAGAACATTCCCAATTATTAGCAATTCAACGCCTTCAACAACATCCCGATATCGAGATCAAGCCAGCAGATAAAGGGGGCAACATTGTCCTTATGACAAAGACTTTTTATGAAACCATGGCACACAATATTTTGAAAAATAAAGAATGGTATCTTCCCATTAATTAATTAATGAGAATTAATAACTTTAAAAGTGAGTATCTTCTGATCATTGGCTCTGCCCATCAGAGAGGCCTAATAGACCTTGATACATACAAATATCTTAACGTGACGAACCCAAGATTGGCGACATTCTATGTCCTCCCTAAGATCCACAAGCACCCCCTCTTACCCCCGGGTAGGCCCATTGTATCGGGCATGGGAGCCCTCACCGAAAATGCCAGCCGCCTAGTAGACTCCGCACTTATGCCTCACGTGCTGTCTCTCCCCTCCTATACGAGGGACACCCTAGATTTACTTAAACATATTGAGGGAATGGTCGTGCCTCCTGATGCCCTGCTTGTGACTATTGATGTTGAAGCACTTTACTCCAGCATCCCTCACGAGCAGGGCATCGGGATAGCTAGGACCTTCCTTCAGGAACAAGACAACCACCGTTGGGACTACGGTGAATTCATATTGGACCTGTTAAGATTTGTTCTAACGAAGAACTGTTTCACCTTTCAAGAGTCCCACTTTCTCCAGGTACAGGGCGTAGCCATGGGCACCTGTTGTGCCCCTGCCTACGCCAATCTGTACCTGGGGGGGTGGGAACGTACTATTTTTTCTGATGATAGTTTGTCGTCTTTTACCGGCCATGCACTTTGCTGGCTACGTTATATAGACGACATATTTATGGTATGGACAGGATCTCCTACTATGCTCAAACGGTTCATGGACGTGATAAACGTAAACGCGTTTAACCTTAAATTTACGCATTCGGTGAATCCACAACAAATCACCTTTCTTGATCTCACCATTTTTAGAGACCAATCTGGCTGTTTAGCATCCACACTCTATAGGAAAGAAACGGCTGAAAACACTTTACTCCATGCCGAGAGCGCCCACCCGGAAACGCTAATAAAGAGCATACCATACGCACAATACCTTAGGCTTAGACGGAACTGTACACACACTGAAGAATTTAAACTGCAGGCCAATTCTCTTCGTGACCGACTCAAAGCTAGAGGCTACAGTAAATCTATTTTGCGCAAGTCATTCAATAAAGCCCTCCGACAGTCTCGAAATTCACTCCTATATAAGACGAAAACCACTAAAACCAACGAGATAGTCAGATACATAACCAGATACTCTAAACAGCACGTCGAGTTACGTGAAACACTTACTAGACATTGGCCTCTTCTCCGTGAGGACCCTATCTTGAGGAAGTATATAGGTTCTAACCCTGTGATTACATTTCTCAAATCACGATCGCTACGCGATAAACTTACATCCAGCCACTATAGGAAAGACACTCACCTACAACCACGAGAATATGGGATTACTCGCTGCGGACGGTGTGCTTACTGCCCGTGGGTGAGACCAGGGACCACTTTTATCCTTCCCAATGGGGAAACCTTCACCCCTCGCTTTCATGCGGACTGCGAAACCCAAGGAGTTGTGTACCTAATGTATTGTACGTGCGGTGCTTTTTATGTCGGGAAGACTTTCCGCCATTTCCGCTCCCGTATCAAAGATCACATCTATTACTCCTCGGGTGGCAAAATGATCACTTCGATAAGTAGACATCTTGATCTATACCATAGATTTGACACTACTGTAGCATCATTCATCGTCCTCTCGGTCATCCCTAGGGATCCGCGAGGAGGTGACTGGGACAAAGCTATCCTTAAAAAGGAGACTATTTGGATCGAACGCCTGTGTGCTACCCGTCCTCCGGGTATCAATGAGGCGCTATCCTACAAACCTTTCCTATAAAACTACACATGAGCTTCATAAATCTATGATACATGTTCATTTGAACTATCAATACTTCAATACTGTTTCCTTGCTTTTTCAGTTCCCCTGCCCTGTCCTCGTCCCATCCCTCCTATTCGTTTCTCTCCTGCCCCCTTGGTCCCTGCTCTCACCTACTGGCAGTAAACCAAGAGTCCCTTAATGGCTGGGTTTCTTTGTACCCCGCCAATTTTTGTGATATCAACCTTATCCGTCCCACATTCCATCCATGGCCTTTTGGATTAAGTTTTGCCTGCCGTGAAGCCTAGACGCTTTCCCCCCCTCCCCCCCTCTTTGTGTCTGGTCCATCTCCCCATCAACATTGCTCTTATACGTCAAGGTCCAGCTATATGTTCCTGGACCTCGACCTTTATCTCATTCTGCTCCCCGCCCACGGCTCCTATGTTAGCCCAAAAACTAGATTGATACAATAAGTAACTTTGATGTACTAACAATATCCTTAAGGTTTTATACAAAATCATTGAGCTGTTTACCTATGTGTGTATCTTCCCTTAAATGCATATTATATATATATGTTTCTGTTATAACTGTGCTTTTAGGTGCTGTCAGTTCCACTTTTCTCTGGCCGCAATCCTAGGTCTCCTCCTACACTCAATGCGGCCGCCCATCGTCACACCCACCAGCTCCTGTGACGACGAGCAGAGCCCATGGGAGGCGGTGCTCAAGTGCGGCCTTCCTTTGGATCCCCTGCTTGACGCACTTGCGCAATGCGCCTTGCACGGTCGCGCCGCATTGCGCAGGCGCGACGCGGGGTACGGGCGCATGCGCACAGCGTCATCATGGCCGATCCGGATGACGTCACGCCGGCCTACGCCGGAAATTGACGACGGATGGGACGTATATGTAGCACACACTGTGTGCTCATGGTTAGCGTCCCTCACCAGCTCGCCGTCTGGACGCCGCTTGTGCATGCCTCTTTGAGTTGATTCCAAGGTAAGCCCCCCTTTTTTGGCCACACACCGGATATACTTTCTGGTCCCAATTTTCCTCCTTGTCCGTGGTGGACATTTTGGCGGATACCTTTATCACTACCTCTATATACGTTTTTTCAGACCCCTGGCCATACTACCAGCACCGGTTGGATTTGGGGTACCAATTTGTTGGACATCCTGTCCCCCCATGCAATTTAGGCAATGATGGTCTGTGTGCTAGATTCACACTAATGACCTTGTATGGGCCAGATACCGCCAAAAACACGTATTATCGTTTCAGGTGAGCCATTAATATGCATACTGGGATTTAACCCTTTAATGTATGTTTATGATTATATGTTTCATTCTAATGACCGCTTATATGTCTTTACACTGACGCCCATTAGGACCTTTACCGGTACTACCACTCTTTTACCTTCAACCGGCTATCCATACATATACGGCACACTGGATTTCTGGGACATTTTTTGCTTACCACATTATACGGTCACACTTGAAACTTCAGTAAGTGTTGGTTCACAGTTTTTATATTTGTTATCTAGCATTTTACTATATCATATACGCCCCCATTGAGTGATGGACAAGTGGCCTTTATGTGTGCGGCTACGATTGGTGGTCTGATACCCATCTAGCAGAGTTACAAGGTTATTAAACTGTATAAAATGCATATCATCATTATTATTATCTATATAAACTGTATACTGTACTTATATACTCATTATGTGTTTTTCTAAACTATCATTTTCTCGTTAGTGATCTTTCTGTCACGCTCCAGATGAAGCGTTTACGCAAAACGCGAAACATGTAGAGCTATTGTCATGAATATCATCGCCCCACTGTACCCTCGCCTCATCGTTGGACACCATACAACTACCGGACCTGCTAACCCTAGCTGATCGTCCTTGTTGGTGCCCCTAAGGCTAGACATTATAGGTTACATGTGTGGCTTGTATTGACCTTATTGAAGTTGTGACAAGATGTGGTTTTTAAACGTATTTTGTTGTATATTTGCTTTCTTTTTTTTATATAAAATAAATTTTGTAAAAATTATACGTTGTCGTTGGTGCCTAAAAAGTCCAAAGTCCCTTCCCCTTTTTCTTTGACTACTAAATTTAGGACGTGGCACTGTACTATTTGTCTAGTATCCATAGTACCACACTATGAGGATACTTTTTCTCTTTAGTATCCATAGTACCACACTATGAGGATACAATTTTTTTTTTTCTATTATTTTTCTATTTGTGTATTCTTTTCTATTCTTTTCTAGTCTATTATTTTGTTTACTATTCTATTCTATCCTATTCTATCATTTTCTATTCTAGTCTTTTCTATTCAAATGCAAATTTATTCTATTTGAAATTAAAATTTCGGAAGATGGGTATATTATTTCTATTCTATTCTGTTGTTTTTTCTATACTACTCTGTTATTTTCTATTCTATTTTTTTTAATCTCTTTATTCATTTTCTCTCTTCCCGCCTTTTATTGCTAACGTCTGCCGTGTCTTCCTGCCTCTTCCCCTCATCTGCTCCCATAATTTCTACGTATCTCCTTGTCTGCCTAAACTTTCTCCAGACCTTCCACTTGTTATCAAATCCTTCCATTCCACCTCTCCACAAAACCTAAGATATTCCATGTTATAAGTTTTGTTTATTTTCACCAACTCCCCAACCTGGGGCTTTCTGTCTCCTGCCACTGTCATGGTATTAAACTTGTGGCTGCATTCATTAAATGGGGCACCAATGTTTTCAGGTATTGTTTAGTTGGTATACTGATCCCATGAAACAAACACCTCCAAGGTTCCTCAGGTATCTCAATATTGGTGATCTCCTTAATTAACTGCAACACTTCTCTCCAATATCTTTAGATTTTTGGACACATCCACCATATGTGGACCATAACTCCCACTGCACCGCATCCTCGCCAGCATAGCAGTGAGACCTCCTTCTGCCATTTATGTGTCTTATCTGCCATTTATGTGTCTTATCTTCACTTAAGCCCCGGACCAATTTGCAGCCAAAGGACCAGGCCCCTTTTTGCGATTCGGCACTGCGTCGCTTTAACTGACAATTGCGCGGTCATGCAACGTGGCTCCCAAACAAAATTGGCGTCCTTTTTTTCCCACAAATAGAGCTTTCTTTTGGTGGTATTTGATCGCCCCTGCGGTTTTTATTTTTTGCGCTATAAACAAAAATAGAGAGACAATTTTGAAAAAAATTCAATATTTTTTACTTTTTGCTATAATAAATATCTACCCAAAAAATATATAAAAAAACATTTTTTTTCCTCAGTTTAGGCCGATACGTATTCTTCTACATATTTTTGGTTAAAAAATCGCAATTAGCGATTATTTAATGGTTTGCGCAAACGTTATAGGGCCACATACAGGTACGTGGTTGTGCCCAGCCGTGCCATCCTGCCGACGTATATTGGCGTGAGGCGGCCCTTAAGCGGTTAAATGCCAGCATGCTAGACATTTGTAATTCATTTCTGTGGTGTTACTGTCTATTGCCGTGGTATGTGTCATTTTAAGTATTTTCCCCACATCTTGATCTTTTTCTCGCTTTCCCAGTTCCTCTTCCCACTTTACTATGAATGGCAGTATTTCTGGCCCCTCCAGTCCCACCAATCCTCTTTGTACCTACTGCTGTACATAGCCGATGTGTACGGCTGTCGGTTCTTACTGGTTGAGGTAGTGATGTAACAAAATGCTTCAGCTGGGAGTACCGCCATTCATCAATTACTAGGGATGAGCCGAACACCCCCGGGTTCGGTTCGAACCAGAACCTTCGAACGGACCGAAAGTTCGCGCGAATTTTCGAACCCTATACGTTATAATGGACGCGAACGTTCGAAATCAAAAGTGCTAATTACAACGGCCAATATGCATGTTAATGTCATAAAACAGGTTTGGGGACCCGGGTCCTGCCCCAGGGGACATATATCAATGCAAAAAGAACTTTTAAAAACTAACGTTTTTTCGGGAGCAGTCATTTTAATGATGCATAAAGTGAAAAAAAAAAAGTGAAATTTTCCTTTAAATATGGTACCTGGGGGGTGTCTAAAGTATGCCTGTGAAGTGGCATGTGTTTCCCGTGTTTAGAACTGTCCTTGCACAAAATGACATTTGTAAAGGAAAAAAAGAAGCCATTTAAAACCACTTGCGGCTTTAGGTTTGATCTTAAGTAGAATCTGAACAGGTACATTATGAAGTGTAGCTCCATCCCAAAAAAAATCTATTTTTAAGCTTTTTGGAGAACATAGGGAGGGGTTATCACCCCTGTAACATTTGCTGTCTTTGCACATGTGTTCAGAACATGTCACCTCACTTTCCGTCCCAATGACAAATGTTTTTGGAAAAGTGGGGTTTTAATTGAAACAAGGATTGGTGATAAAGTATCAGTAGAGAGGAGATACCTTTTTCCCAAATTAAATCTAACAGGATAGAATTTCCCTTCCTAGGGGTAGATTTCCTCTCACTTCCTGTTTTCTCTTTCCATTTGCAAGTAGGAGTCGTTTGTAAGTTGGATGTTTGAAAGTAGGGGCCTGGCGTATATACTCTGCAGAAATTTGCCCTATTAGATGTTGGTGTAGCCACAAGACTGGTGGGCACAGGAATGGGCCCTGCTGTGAGTTAATAGATCAAGATTTGTAATTGCATGCACCTCTTGAACAGGGCAGAAAAATTGGGGGGTGGTGGTGGTGGTGGTGGACGGTTTTGCCACAAGACTGTAAGCTCTCACAGTTACTCTTGGTGGGCGCAGGAATGGGCCCTGCTGTGAGTTATTAGATCAAGATTTGTAATTGCAAGCACCTGATGAACAGGGCAGAAAAATTGGGCCTTTGGCGGTGGTGGTGGACGGTGTTGCCACAAGACTGTAGGCCCTCATAGTTACTCTTGGTGGGCGCAGGAATGGGC
Organism: Lithobates sylvaticus; assembly: GCA_028564925.1. Classification (NCBI taxonomy): domain Eukaryota; kingdom Metazoa; phylum Chordata; class Amphibia; order Anura; family Ranidae; genus Lithobates; species Lithobates sylvaticus. The sequence goes on along the minus strand of CM053026.1, from coordinate 566,945,320 downwards.
CCTGCTGTGAGTTATTAGATCAAGATTTGTAATTGCAAGCACCTGATGAACAGGGCAGAAAAATTGGGCCTTTGGCGGTGGTGGTGGACGGTGTTGCCACAAGACTGTAGGCCCTCATAGTTACTCTTGGTGGGCGCAGGAATGGGCCCTGCTGTGAGTTATTAGATCAAGATTTGTAATTGCAAGCACCTGATGAACAGGGCAGAAAAATTGGGCCTTGGGCGGTGGTGGTGGACGGTGTTGCCACAAGACTGCAGGCCCTCATAGTTACTCTTGGTGGGCGCAGGAATGGGCCCTGCTGTGAACTATTAGATCAAGATTTGTAATTACCCGCCCCTGTTAAACAGGGGCTGAAAAATTGTGCCTTAGGCACTGGTGCTGGTGCCACAACACTGCAACCCGGCCCTCACAGATACTGTACTTGGAGCACAGCAGTCACACGTGTTGCGAAGCATTTTTTTAAAAAATTGTAAGTACACGCCCCTGTTAAACAGGGGCTGAAAAATTGTGCCTTAGGCACTGGTGCTGGTGCCACAACACTGCAACCCGGCCCTCACAGATACTGTACTTGGAGCACAGCAGTCACACGTGTTGCGAAGCATTTTTTTTAAAAAATTGTAAGTACACGCCCCTGTTAAACAGGGGCTGAAAAATTGTGCCTTAGGCACTGGTGCTGGTGCCACAACACTGCAACCCGGCCCTCACAGATACTGTACTTGGAGCACAGCAGTCACACGTGTTGCGAAGCATTTTTTTAAAAAATTGTAAGTACACGCCCCTGTTAAACAGGGGCTGAAAAATTGTGCCTTAGGCACTGGTGCTGGTGCCACAACACTGCAACCGGCCCTCACAGAGACTGTACTTGGAGCACAGCAGTCACACGTGTTGCGAAGCATTTTTTTAAAAAATTGTAAGTACACGCCCCTGTTAAACAGGGGCTGAAAAATTGTGCCTTAGGCACTGGTGCTGGTGCCACAACACTGCAACACGGCCCTCACAGAGACTGTACTTGGAGCACAGCAGTCACACGTGTTGCGAAGCATTTTTTTTAAAAAATTGTAAGTACACGCCCCTGTTAAACAGGGGCTGAAAAATTGTGCCTTAGGCACTGGTGCGGGTGCCACAACACTGCAACACGGCCCTCACAGAGACTGTACTTGGAGCACAGCAGTCACACGTGTTGCGAAGCATTTTTTTAAAAAAATTGTAAGTACACGCCCCTGTTAAACAGGGGCTGAAAAATTGTGCCTTAGGCACTGGTGTGGTGGCATGGATCATTGAGGAGGAGGAAGAGGATAGTCAGTGAACATAAGAGGACAGTCACTCAGCATCAGCATAGGCAGTCTTGAAGGGATGTGACATTAAAAATTATTCGGTTATATCCGCCTCAGGTGCCTGGTAGCTGGTGGTGATCCAAGACTGATTCATTTTGATGAATGTCAGTCGATCAACCGAGGTGGTGGACAGGCGCACCCTATGATCAGTCACAAATCCTCCAGCAGCACTGAATGTGCGTTCGGAAAGAACGCTGGAGGCAGGACAGGCCAGTAGCTCAATTGCATACTGTGCAAGCTCTGGCCAGTGATCCATCCTCAGGACCCAGTAAGCCAGAGGATTTTCGGTGGGAAAGGTGTCCAAGTCTGACCTTGCCCCAAGGTATTCCTGCACCATGTATATCAGACGCTGGCGATGGTTGCTGGAACCGATCATACCTTGGGGCTGCGGACTAAAAAATTGTCTGAACGCATCGGTCAGACGTCCACCTTCCCCACCGCTCCTTCTGCCACTGACCGAAGCCTCAGCAACTCGTCGCCCAGGACCAGGAGTTTGTAGCCTCCCAGTTTCTGGGAACGCGTTGCACAGACCTTTCTGCAAGGCCTCCCTGAGATGTCTCATCCTCTGCTCCCTCTGCGACGGCAAGATAAGGTCCGCAACCTTACCCTTGTACCGCGGATCAAGGAGAGTGGCCAGCCAGTAATGGTCCCTCTCCTTGATCCGAAGAACACGAGGATCCTTCCGCAGGCTTTGCAGGATCAGGGAGGCCATGCAGCGTAGGTTAGCTGAGGCATTCGGTCCGGAGTCTTCTGGGTCACTGAGGATGACATGATCGCCAGCCACCTCCTCCCAGCCACGTACAAGTCCACTGGCTTGTTGGGACTGTACATCATCCCTAAAAGACTGCTGCTGCTGATGCTGAGTGCCAGGCTCCACCTCCATGCTCACACAATCCTCCTCCTCCCTCCTCCTCCTCCTCCTCATCCTCTTCCTGTGTGATGGGTGGGACAGAAGGAACACTGTCCGGATAAAGGGGGCCTTGAGAGGCAAGGAAGTCCTCCTCTTCCTGCCTCTGTTCTGCCTCAAGTGCCCTGTCCATTATCCCACGCAGCGTATGCTCCAACAGGTGGACAAGAGGGACAGTGTCACTGATGCATGCACTGTCACTGCTCACCATCCTCGTGGCCTCCTCAAATGGTGAGAGGACAGTGCATGCATCCCTGATCATGCTCCACTGACGTGGGGAAAAAAAACCAAGCTCCCCTGACCCTGTCCTGGTGCCGTAGTCGCAAAGGTACTCATTGATGGCCCTCTGCTGCGTGTGCAGTCGCTGCAGCATGGCCAACGTTGAGTTCCACCTGGTGGGCATGTCAGATATTAGGCGGTTCTTGGGCAGGTTCAGCTCCTTTTGCAGCTCAGTCAGCCGAGCACTGGCATTATAAGATCGGCGGAAATGCACACAGACTTTCCTGGCCTGCCTCAGGACATCCTGTAAGCCTGGGAACCTGCCCAAGAACCGCTGCACCACCAGGTTGAGGACGTGAGCCATGCAGGGCACATGGGTGAGCTGCCCCTGTCGCAGGGCGGAGAGGAGGTTGGTGCCATTGTCAGAAACGACCATTCCTGGCTTAAGCTGACGTGGCGTCAACCACCTCTCGGCCTGCCCCTGCAGAGCTGCCAGAACCTCTGGCCCAGTGTGGCTCCTGTCCCCCAAACACACCAGCGCAAGCACGGCATGGCATCTTTTTGCCTGCGTACTTGCGTAGCCCCTTGTACGCCTACGGAGCACCGCTGGTTCCAAGGACAGAGCACTGGAGGAAGAAGAAGAGGAGGGGGTGGAGGAGAGAGGTGTGTCACAACCAGTAGCAGTAGTCGCGTTTTGGAGGCGTGGTGGCGGAACAACCTCCAACACTACTGCACCTTGTCCTGCATCCCTCCCAGCTGCCAATAGAGTGACCCAATGGGCCGTGAAAGAAAGGTACCGTCCCTGTCCATGCCTGCTGGACCATGAGTCAGCGGTAATATGCACCTTACCGCTGACCGCCCTGTCCAGCGAGGCATGGACATTGCCCTCCACATGCCGGTAGAGAGACGGAATCGCCTTCCGCGAGAAAAAGTGGCGTTTGGGAACCTGCCACTGAGGAACCGCACATTGAACAAACTCACGGAAGGGGGCCGAGTCTACCAACTGAAAAGGCAGCAGTTGAAGTGCTAGCAATTTAGCAAGGCTAGCATTCAACCGCTGGGCATGTGGATGGCTGGGAGTGTACTTCTTTCTACGGTCCAGCAGCTGGGGCAGGGAAATTTGCCTGCTGCATTCGGACGTCGGTGTACTGCAAGTACTTGGTTGTGACACACCGAATTCTACACCTTCAGTCCTCTCAGAGCAGCTTTCAGAGAGGACTGAAGGTGTAGTGGGGATGGAGATCCCAGCTGAGGAGGAGCAAGGAGAGGTCCGCTTAGTTCTTTGGTGTGGGTCTTTTATGTGTGCCTGCCAACGAGCTGCATGGCAGGTCGCCATATGTCTGGTCATGCTTGTCGTGCCCAAGCGGCTGATGTTTTGGCCACGCGAGATACGCTTGAGACAAATATTGCAAATAGCAGTGGTGCGATCTGCTGCACTCGTCTCAAAAAAGGCCCACACCAAAGAACTTTTCTGATAACGTGCAGAGGCAGCGCCCTGCACAGGCGGAGCTCTGCGGTGTTGTACAGTTGCTGTGCTGGCCTCTACCTGGCCTCCAGGGGGCATCCTGCCTCGTTGGACATGTGACGCCGCATCCTCCTCCTCCTCGTCCTCCTCCTCATCCTCTCTCCCTTGAGGCACCCACGTGGAGTCAGTGACCTCATCATCCCCTCCCTCTTCACCACTAGAGCAAACCTGGCAGTAAGCTGCAGCTGGTGGAACTGTACTGCCAGATTCCTCAAGCTGGGTATCGTCATCCGAGCCTTCGAATCGTTGGGCATCCTCCTGGAGCATGTACCCAACACTGTGCTCAAAGAGTTCGGGGGACTCCTCAGGAGGACATGGTGGGTCTAGGGAAGGGGTGGGTGGCTGATGATGCTCTGTCAGTACCCTGAGCCTGGGTGAGAGAGGATGAGGAGGATGAGGAGGGCTTGGTCATCCATTCTACCAAGCCTTCAGCATGATGCGGCTCCACATGTCCAGCTGCCGAAAACAAAGACGCGCGTGTCCCATGGCCACGTGCTGATGACGATGCACGACCACGTCCACGTCCACGGCCACGTCCACTAGAAACAGAGCCTGCCTGCCCTGTGTTCTTGGCTCTGCACGCTCTGCCTCCCCTTGGCGGTCTTCCAGCCATTGTAGTCGGTAGTCCTGTGGGTGCTGCTGAGAAGAAAATATAGGAGCTCTGTGTGATGCCACTAACACACTAGAAGTCCTATGGGTGCTTCTGCAAAGAAAATAGAGGAGCTCTGTGTGATGCCACTAACACACTAGAAGTCCTGTGGGTGCTTATGCAAAGAAAATAGAGGAGCTCTGTGTGATGCCACTAACACACTAGAAGTCCTGTGGGTGCTTCTGCAAAGAAAATAGAGGAGCTCTGTGTGATGCCACTAACACACTAGAAGTCCTGTGGGTGCTGCTGAGAAGAATATATAGGAGCTCTGTGTGATGCCACTAACACACTAGAAGTCCTATGGGTGCTTCTGCAAAGAAAATAGAGGAGCTCTGTGTGATGCCACTAACACACTAGAAGTCCTGTGGGTGCTTCTGCAAAGAAAATAGAGGAGCTCTGTGTGATGCCACTAACACACTAGAAGTCCTGTGGGTGCTGCTGAGAAGAATATATAGGAGCTCTGTGTGATGCCACTAACACACTAGAAGTCCTATGGGTGCTTCTGCAAAGAAAATAGAGGAGCTCTGTGTGATGCCACTAACACACTAGAAGTCCTGTGGGTGCTTATGCAAAGAAAATAGAGGAGCTCTGTGTGATGCCACTAACACACTAGAAGTCCTGTGGGTGCTTCTGCAAAGAAAATAGAGGAGCTCTGTGTGATGCCACTAACACACTAGAAGTCCTGTGGGTGCTGCTGAGAAGAATATATAGGAGCTCTGTGTGATGCCACTAACACACTAGAAGTCCTATGGGTGCTTCTGCAAAGAAAATAGAGGAGCTCTGTGTGATGCCACTAACACACTAGAAGTCCTGTGGGTGCTTATGCAAAGAAAATAGAGGAGCTCTGTGTGATGCCACTAACACACTAGAAGTCCTGTGGGTGCTTCTGCAAAGAAAATAGAGGAGCTCTGTGTGATGCCACTAACACACTAGAAGTCCTGTGGGTGCTTCTGCAAAGAAAATAGAGGAGCTCTGTGTGATGCCACTAACACACTAGAAGTCCTGTGGGTGCTGCTGAGAAGAATATATAGGAGCTCTGTGTGATGCCACTAACACACTAGAAGTCCTATGGGTGCTTCTGCAAAGAAAATAGAGGAGCTCTGTGTGATGCCACTAACACACTAGAAGTCCTGTGGGTGCTTCTGCAAAGAAAATAGAGGAGCTCTGTGTGATGCCACTAACACACTAGAAGTCCTGTGGGTGCTGCTGAGAAGAATATATAGGAGCTCTGTGTGATGCCACTAACACACTAGAAGTCCTATGGGTGCTTCTGCAAAGAAAATAGAGGAGCTCTGTGTGATGCCACTAACACACTAGAAGTCCTGTGGGTGCTTATGCAAAGAAAATAGAGGAGCTCTGTGTGATGCCACTAACACACTAGAAGTCCTGTGGGTGCTTCTGCAAAGAAAATAGAGGAGCTCTGTGTGATGCCACTAACACACTAGAAGTCCTGTGGGTGCTTCTGCAAAGAAAATAGAGGAGCTCTGTGTGATGCCACTAACACACTAGAAGTCCTGTGGGTGCTTCTGAGAAGAATATATAGGAGCTCTGTGTGATGCCACTAACACACTAGAAGTCCTATGGGTGCTTCTGCAAAGAAAATAGAGGAGCTCTGTGTGATGCCACTAACACACTAGAAGTCCTGTGGGTGCTTCTGCAAAGAAAATAGAGGAGCTCTGTGTGATGCCACTAACACACTAGAAGTCCTGTGGGTGCTTCTGAGAAGAATATATAGGAGCTCTGTGTGATGCCACTAACACACTAGAAGTCCTATGGGTGCTTCTGCAAAGAAAATAGAGGAGCTCTGTGTGATGCCACTAACACACTAGAAGTCCTGTGGGTGCTTCTGCAAAGAAAATAGAGGAGCTCTGTGTGATGCCACTAACACACTAGAAGTCCTATGGGTGCTTCTGAGAAGAAATATAGGAGCTCTGTGTGTGTGATGCCACTAACACACTTCAAGTCCTATAGGTGCTTCTGCTAAGAAAATAGAGGAGCTCTGTGTGATGGGACTAACACACTTCAAGTCCTATAGGTGCTTCTGGGAAGAAAATATAGCTCTGTGTGTGTGATGGGACTAACACACTTCAAGTCCTATAGGTGCTTCTGGGAACAAAATATAGCTCTGTGTGTGTGATGGGACTAACACACTTCAAGTCCTATAGGTGCTTCTGGGAACAAAATATAGCTCTGTGTGTGTGATGGGACTAACACACTTCAAGTCCTATAGGTGCTTCTGGGAACAAAATATAGCTCTGTGTGTGTGATGGGACTAACACACTTCAAGTCCTATAGGTGCTTCTGGGAACAAAATATAGCTCTGTGTGTGTGATGGGACTAACACACTTCAAGTCCTATAGGTGCTTCTGGGAACAAAATATAGCTCTGTGTGTGTGTGATGGGACTAACACACTTCAAGTCCTATAGGTGCTTCTGGGAACAAAATATAGCTCTGTGTGTGTAATGGGACTAACACACTTCAAGTCCTATAGGTGCTTCTGGGAACAAAATATAGCTCTGTGTGTGTGATGGGACTAACACACTTCAAGTCCTATAGGTGCTTCTGGGAACAAAATATAGCTCTGTGTGTGTGATGGGACTAACACACTTCAAGTCCTATAGGTGCTTCTGGGAACAAAATATAGCTCTGTGTGTGTGATGGGACTAACACACTTCAAGTCCTATAGGTGCTTCTGGGAACAAAATATAGCTCTGTGTGTGTAATGGGACTAACACACTTCAAGTCCTATAGGTGCTTCGGGGAACAAAATATAGCTCTGTGTGTGTAATGGGACTAACACACTTCAAGTCCTATAGGTGCTTCTGGGAAGAAAATATAGCTCTGTGTGTGTAATGGGACTAACACACTTCAAGTCCTATAGGTGCTTCTGGGAACAAAATATAGCTCTGTGTGTGTGATGGGACTAACACACTTCAAGTCCTATAGGTGCTTCTGGGAACAAAATATAGCTCTGTGTGTGTGATGGGACTAACACACTTCAAGTCCTATAGGTGCTTCTGGGAACAAAATATAGCTCTGTGTGTGTGATGGGACTAACACACTTCAAGTCCTATAGGTGCTTCTGGGAACAAAATATAGCTCTGTGTGTGTGATGGGACTAACACACTTCAAGTCCTATAGGTGCTTCTGGGAACAAAATATAGCTCTGTGTGTGTAATGGGACTAACACACTTCAAGTCCTATAGGTGCTTCTGGGAAGAAAATATAGCTCTGTGTGTGTGATGGGACTAACACACTTCAAGTCCTATAGGTGCTTCTGGGAACAAAATATAGCTCTGTGTGTGTAATGGGACTAACACACTTCAAGTCCTATAGGTGCTTCTGGGAACAAAATATAGCTCTGTGTGTGTAATGGGACTAACACACTTCAAGTCCTATAGGTGCTTCTGGGAACAAAATATAGCTCTGTGTGTGTAATGGGACTAACACACTTCAAGTCCTATAGGTGCTTCTGGGAACAAAATATAGCTCTGTGTGTGTGATGGGACTAACACACTTCAAGTCCTATAGGTGCTTCTGGGAACAAAATATAGCTCTGTGTGTGTAATGGGACTAACACACTTCAAGTCCTATAGGTGCTTCTGGGAACAAAATATAGCTCTGTGTGTGTGATGGGAATAACACACTTCAAGTCCTATAGGTGCTTCTGGGAAGAAAATATAGCTCTGTGTGTGTAATGGGACTAACACACTTCAAGTCCTATAGGTGCTTCTGGGAACAAAATATAGCTCTGTGTGTGTGATGGGACTAACACACTTCAAGTCCTATAGGTGCTTCTGGGAGCAAAATATAGCTCTGTGTGTGTGATGGGACTAACACACTTCAAGTCCTATAGGTGCTTCTGGGAACAAAATATAGCTCTGTGTGTGTGATGGGACTAACACACTTCAAGTCCTATAGGTGCTTCTGGGAACAAAATATAGCTCTGTGTGTGTAATGGGACTAACACACTTCAAGTCCTATAGGTGCTTCTGGGAAGAAAATATAGCTCTGTGTGTGTAATGGGACTAACACACTTCAAGTCCTATAGGTGCTTCTGGGAAGAAAATATAGCTCTGTGTGTGTAATGGGACTAACACACTTCAAGTCCTATAGGTGCTTCTGGGAAGAAAATATAGCTCTGTGTGTGTAATGGGACTAACACACTTCAAGTCCTATAGGTGCCTCTGGGAACAAAATGAAGGAGCTCTGCCTGCCTGCCACGAACACACTACAAGTCCTATAGGTGCTTCTGGTAACAAAATATAGGAGCTCTGCCTGCCTGCCACGAACACACTACAAGTCCTATAGGTGCTTCTGGTAACAAAATATAGGAGCTCTGCCTGCCTGCCACGAACACACTACAAGTCCTATAGGTGCTTCTGGTAACAAAATATAGGAGCTCTGCCTGCCTGCCACGAACACACTACAAGTCCTATAGGTGCTTCTGGTAACAAAATATAGGAGCTCTGCCTGCCTGCCACGAACACACTACAAGTCCTATAGGTGCTTCTGGTAACAAAATATAGGAGCTCTGCCTGCCTGCCACGAGCACACTACAAGCCCCTCTTTCTCAATCAATCTTTGTAACTGAATCTATCTAACTCAATCTCTGTAAGTGAATCTCTCTAACTATCTAAATGCAGCAGAGTGTCACAGAATCTGCCTGCTCAATCTGCGCCGGAACAGCATGTGACCGGCGCAGACGGCGTGGCGGCGTTTTATAGGGGGGGGCGTGTACTACAGCCCCTGAGCTGTAATTGGCTACAGGCGTCCTGCCTGTAGCCAATTATGGCTCTTCGAGTTTCCGGGGCTGTGATTGGCCAAGCATGCGGGGTCACAGTGCATGCTTGGCCAATCATCAGCCAGCAATGCACTGCGTCGGCCGCGCCGGCCGCAATGCATTGCGGGGCCGCTCGCATCACACGAACGTGATGCGAGCGGCCAAAATAGTTCTGGGCTCGCCGAGCGAGCGAACGCCCGGTGCTCGATGCGAACGTGGGTTCGCATCGAGCACCGGGCCCAGCCTCACACTGATCACAGCTGCTTGGTCTCAGGTGTTCCCTATTCATGCTGTTTGATGCTAACTTCAATGTAAGTGTGCTGCTTATTTTAATAATGTGATTTTTATTCGATACTGACCTCAGCACCGTGCTGTTCATTTTCTTTTACATTGAGGTGATCCTACTCAGATTTTCTGCAGGAGTTGCAGAGGTTCCAGTCTCAGCCCTTTCTCCTGCTCATCCATCCATCCATCGATTACTGTTATATCTATTCATCCATCTATCCAGTTGCGTGATCCTGTTGATCATCTACAGATACAGATGAAAGTTCAAATGTACTAAATAACTCTGCACCTGAGAGCACGGTATGTACTGTGTAATTGTACACTCTTTGGATTTTCTTTTGTTTTTCAACAAAACACGATTTCCCTTAGCTGTAGCAGTTAGTGTTTTAAGACAAACCATTTACCACCGACAGGTTGCTTATAAAGATCAGATTTTATTTATTCATGCAAAACCTTTACCCCCCCCCCCCCCCAAAAAAAAAGGGTTGCTGTAACTGGATGTGTAACTGCTGTATGAGCTGGAGTTTGGCTTTAATTTGTTAGTGTATCTAAATTTGCTAGTGCATATTACACCCCCTCCCCAAATTAACAATGCTGCTTTCCAAAGGTACCCCTATATTCCTCTATCCAGAGTGGAGGCATTGTAATACAGGAGGTGTATTACTGGTCAGATCACCAGGTAAAAATATAAGGAAAAAGCCTAAAAATAAAACTATTGCAACCACCACATCTATTGTGTGGTAAGCTGCAATATTACATTTGGGAACACGGCAGTGACTGGTAAGTGTTAGCAAACTGCAGCAGAGAAAAATCAGGTCTCAGCCAGGCAGGGCTTTGCTTCATATAGGAGTTGTGTAAATATCAGAATTGGATAGAAAAACAAATCATTTGTACTTTATCTGTGCATGTAACTGTTTGCCTGATGTTCAGCTTTTAAGCATATATAAATCAAAAAGTAAAAATAAAAAAAGTTACCAGTCCTTAGAAAATATGTCTGCAGTAGTAGTCCTGCACTGGGTGGCTATGCTAAAGCCCCGTACACATGGGCAGAATGTCGGGAGACATTTGCTGGTTCAAGAAAAATGGCCTACATTCTGCCCGTGTGTATGACAGTCTGGCTGGCTTCTGTCACATGTGCATGCTGGAAAACCAGCAGCCGTCCATCTCCCAATCAGCACACTCAGCCAATGGCTCAGTGGGGGAGATCGCTGGACTAACCTTGCATGGTTAGTGCAGTGTCTCCAACTGAAGCTGCCAGTTTTTTCCATGCAACCTCCTGGATTGCACAAAAAAAAAACTGTAGTGTGTGCCCGGCTTTACTCACCACTGGAACTATGGAGAAAGCAATGGTTGAAACCCAGACTGGACTTGAAACATGTCTGTAATTGTTCATCTCTATGACATTGTTGATTATGGTTAAAAAATAAAGAAAAAAGTGGCATGGGCCCCACTCAGTCTATACCAGGCCCTTAGGGTCTGGTATGGATTTGGAGGGGAACTCCGTGCCAAAATTGTAAAAAAAAAATGGCGTGGGGCCCACCCAAAATCAATACCAGACCCTTATAGAGGCCAGGAAAGGGGGGACAACAAGCGCCTCCCCCCTCCTGAACCATACCAGGCCACATGCCCTCAACATGGGGGGTGCTGTGGGGCAGAAGGGGCTTTGCTCCCCCACCCCAAAGTAACTTGTCACTATGTTGATGGGGACAAGGGCCTCATTCCCACAACCGTGGTCGGTGGTTGTGGGGGTCTACGGGCAGGGGGGCTTATCAAAATCTGGAAGCCCCCTTTAACAGGAGGGCCCCCAGATCCCGGCCCCTCCCTATGTGAAAGAGTATTGGGTAGATACTGTAGTACCCCTACCCAATTATTAAAAAAGTGAACAAAAAGTAATAAAAACAAGAGACACGTTTTTGACAAATACTTCTTTAAAAAATAAAAAAGGGTCCCTCAATGTAAATCCATTGTCAATCACACCACCTGCTGACTCACCAACCTGAAAAAAAAAAACGCTCCGCCTTGTGGGACGGCCTCCCGCCAAATGCTTCCTCTGGGCTTTGACAGTTCTTATGAAGGTAAGGGGTGGGGCCAGCTGGTGAGATGTCACAGACCCAGCATACACCAGTCCATGACGGCAGACCCCTACAACCACAGTTGTGGGGATGAGGCCCTTGTCCCCATCAACATGGGGACAAGGTGCTTTGGGGTGGCCCCCCTGGTGCTTTGGGGCAGCCCCCCTGCCCCAAAGCACCCCCCATGTTGAGGGCATTTGGCCTGTTATAGTTCAGGAGGGGGGTGCTTGTTTGTCCCTCCCCCTCTCTTTACCTGCCAGGCTGCATACTCCGATAAGGGTCTGGTAAGGATTTCACAGTTTTTTTCTTTATTTTTTCAATAGCCGCGTGCTGGAAATTGTAACTGCGAGTCATTTAAAATGGGATTTGACTTTTTTTTCTTTATAAATGTGACTTTTGCTGCAGCATGTTTTATATATGTTACAGATGCACCACTTTACAGGCAGGCTAAGCCCGCCAGGCACTATATTTAAAGGATTTTTTTTCATTTTTATTGTTGCAATTTAAGCATAACTAAAATCACTGCTCCTGAAAAAAAAAACGATTGTTTTAAAAAAATGTTTGCATTGGTACATGTCCCCCAGGGCAGTACCCAGACCCCATACCCCTTTTATGGCCAATTACTTGCATATAAGCCTTTAATATGAGCACTTTTGATTTTTCCTGTTCAACTCCCTTAGACTTCAATGGGGTTCGCCGTTCAGGTTAGAACATTTCCCACTGAATAGGGGGTGTTCAGCCGTTATGCTGCGAACTGAATAGGGGGTGTTTGGCCCATGTCTACTAACTATCCATGACAAATATCCCCTGCCAATCCTTTTTATAGAGACTTGTGTGGCTGGGCTGAATTTGTTCCTTCAAAATGCTGTCAATTTTACCCTGAGGAATAACAGTGCCTAGAAAATATTTAGTGCTGTGCTATGTTTCCCCTCTATATGAGAACAATCAAGGTGATTGACTTGATGCAAATCTGCAACATAATCCAACTGCCAAATCATCAATATACTGTATATTGGAAGTCTTATACGTTTATATCTCTGGGTGCTTCTCTGTATTATCTTGGAATTCAGTACAACTATTAAAATATTAGGCCTTGCAATTTTATGTTTAAATGAATTTAAACATTACCTTTATTTAGAAAGCGTAAACTGTTTGAAAAGGCTATTTTTTGGAAAATAACAAACATGTTATACTTACCTACTCTGTGCATTGATATTGCACACAGCAGGCCAAAACCTCCTCTTCTTGGATCCTCTTATAGTGCTCTTGGGTTTTCCTCTACTCTGTGCACTACCATATGAAGCCACTTCTTATAGGGCCACACCTGTGGCCTTACTTCCAATGGCTCCCGCTTATGCTTTTCTGAGCAGAGAGATTGGATAGAGCTGCTGCAGACAGGCACAGTGCTGGATTAAGTAACAAAATAAGTATACTGGAGGTGTGGGTAATGCAGGGAATGTATTACGGTAAAAATGTTGAGCCTTTAGAACTACTTTCAATGCAAGGATAGTCTTAATTGGTAAAACTAGGACTATGTGGAGTCAAAGTACATATCTAATTTCCTAGGATGTAGATATGATGTAGATATAACACATTTAGATGTTGCTTGCAGGACAAAATTAACATCTGCACAAATTTAAGCATGCATACTAAGGTTTAACTCCTTAATTAATCAGATAGATACTGCTTTAAGACTGTTACATTATTTAGCATAATAAAAAGTAGTATAACAATATGTTTGTATTTCAAAACTGAAGATGAGGGATGAAAGAGAAATTAAAATTATATGCAGCAGGAAAATAAAGCAACAGATAAAAGTTCAATGTTTACTGAAAAAAGTCAATAAAGCTCAATAAGCAAAGTTAAAATGCATTTTATGTCGTTTTTTTTCAACTACAATTCTTTTATGTGGCTACTGTGCATATTATTTCTTGATGGACTTTATTTATTTATTTATTTTTTACAACAACTCTTTTATATGCTGTTCTTATTTCTTGCTTGGATGGTTCCCCAATTTCATATTAAAAGCAGTTGTTTTATTGATCTTAAAAAGATAGCTTGCTATATTTGTGATTTAGTTAAGTTATTTCTTTTAGAGAAGTAAAAACATTAATGTTGACATCACAAAATCTCTGTTAACATTAAAATAACATTAACAAGATTAAATAGCCTAATTATTTTTTTCAAGCAATGCTTAATGTGTACTGCAGACATTAGCGAAAGAAAGGTAGACATTTATTATGTTGTCTAATTTATTAAAATTCTTACTTAATTAGTTAATTATAGTTTAATTGAATATTAACAGTATTCTGAATAATACCTTTAATTATGGCAGCATGAAAAGTTAGTAATTATTTAGTATTATTCATAAATTGGAAAACTAATATATATTTCTCATTGCACAAAACTTCCAGACAGAGAAAAGGAGAAAGCTGAATTACTGTACTTTTGCAATTAACCTTTTATATCTGTAGGAAACTTTTCTCTCTGGATAACATTTTTAGTATTTTATAATCATTTAGAACAAGCAGAACAAGTGATCTCTAGATTTAATATATGGGAATTGGAACGTACACAGTATATGTTCACAAAAAAACACACACTGGATACAGTATATTGATTAGAAGGATTAAAACTGTGTTTGTGTGTACCCTGGAGTGAGCAACATTTATCTAATGAGGACATTGCTATGTAATTCTGGTTTGTTTTACCTACTGTATTTTCAAATGTAAGCTTACTTAAGACTGTGGTTTACAAATTTTACAAATTAAGAGTAGGGATGGGCCCGGTGCTCGATGCGAACCCACGTTCGCATCGAGCACCGGGCGTTCGCTCGCTCGGCGAGCCCAGAACTATTTTGGCCGCTCGCATCACGTTCGTGTGTTGCGCGCGGCCCCGCAATGCATTGCGGCCGGCGCGGCCGACGCAGTGCATTGCTGGCTGATGATTGGCCAAGCATGCACTGTGACCCCGCATGCTTGGCCAATCACAGCCCCGGAAACTCGAAGAGCCATAATTGGCTACAGGCAGGACGCCTGTAGCCAATTACAGCTCAGGGGCTGTAGTACACGCCCCCCCCCTATAAAACGCCGCCACGCCGTCTGCGCCGGTCACATGCTGTTCCGGCGCAGATTGAGCAGGCTGATTCTGTGACACTCTGCTCGATTTAGTTAGGTAGAGAGATTCACTTACAGAAATTGAGTTAGATAGATTCAGTTACAAAGATTGATTGAGAAAGAGGGGCTTGTAGTGTGTTCGTGGCAGGCAGGCAGAGCTACTATATTTTGTTACCAGAAGCACCTATAGGACTTGTAGTGTGTTCGTGGCAGGCAGGCAGAGCTCCTATATTTTGTTACCAGAAGCACCTATAGGACTTGTAGTGTGTTCGTGGCAGGCAGGCAGAGCTCCTATATTTTGTTACCAGAAGCACCTATAGGACTTGTAGTGTGTTCGTGGCAGGCAGGCAGAGCTCCTATATTTTGTTACCAGAAGCACCTATAGGACTTGTAGTGTGTTCGTGGCAGGCAGGCAGAGCTCCTATATTTTGTTCCCAGAGGCACCTATAGGACTTGAAGTGTGTTAGTCCCATTACACACACAGAGCTATATTTTCTTCCCAGAAGCACCTATAGGACTTGAAGTGTGTTAGTCCCATCACACACACAGAGCTATATTTTCTTCCCAGAAGCACCTATAGGACTTGAAGTGTGTTAGTCCCATCACACACACAGAGCTATATTTTCTTCCCAGAAGCACCTATAGGACTTGAAGTGTGTTAGTCCCATCACACACACAGAGCTATATTTTCTTCCCAGAAGCACCTATAGGACTTGAAGTGTGTTAGTCCCATCACACACACAGAGCTATATTTTGTTCCCAGAGGCACCTATAGGACTTGAAGTGTGTTAGTCCCATTACACACACAGAGCTATATTTTCTTCCCAGAAGCACCTATAGGACTTGAAGTGTGTTAGTCCCATTACACACACAGAGCTATATTTTCTTCCCAGAAGCACCTATAGGACTTGAAGTGTGTTAGTCCCATCACACACACAGAGCTATATTTTCTTCCAGAAGCACCTATAGGACTTGAAGTGTGTTAGTCCCATTACACACACAGAGCTATATTTTGTTCCCAGAAGCACCTATAGGACTTGAAGTGTGTTAGTCCCATTACACACACAGAGCTATATTTTCTTCCCAGAAGCACCTATAGGACTTGAAGTGTGTTAGTCCCATCACACACACAGAGCTATATTTTGTTCCCAGAAGAACCTATAGGACTTGAAGTGTGTTAGTCCCATCACACACACAGAGCTATATTTTGTTCCCAGAAGCACCTATAGGACTTGAAGTGTGTTAGTCCCATCACACACACAGAGCTATATTTTCTTCCCAGAAGCACCTATAGGACTTGAAGTGTGTTAGTCCCATCACACACACAGAGCTATATTTTGTTCCCAGAGGCACCTATAGGACTTGAAGTGTGTTAGTCCCATTACACACACAGAGCTATATTTTGTTCCCAGAGGCACCTATAGGACTTGAAGTGTGTTTAGTCCCATCACACACACAGAGCTATATTTTCTTCCCAGAAGCACCTATAGGACTTGAAGTGTGTTAGTCCCATTACACACACAGAGCTATATTTTCTTCCCAGAAGCACCTATAGGACTTGAAGTGTGTTAGTCCCATTACACACACAGAGCTATATTTTCTTCCCAGAAGCACCTATAGGACTTGAAGTGTGTTAGTCCCATCACACACACAGAGCTATATTTTGTTCCCAGAAGAACCTATAGGACTTGAAGTGTGTTAGTCCCATCACACACACAGAGCTATATTTTGTTCCCAGAAGCACCTATAGGACTTGAAGTGTGTTAGTCCCATCACACACACAGAGCTATATTTTGTTCCCAGAAGCACCTATAGGACTTGAAGTGTGTTAGTCCCATCACACACACAGAGCTATATTTTGTTCCCAGAGCACCTATAGGACTTGAAGTGTGTTAGTCCCATTACACACACAGAGCTATATTTTGTTCCCAGAAGCACCTATAGGACTTGAAGTGTGTTAGTCCCATCACACACACAGAGCTATATTTTCTTCCCAGAAGCACCTATAGGACTTGAAGTGTGTTAGTCCCATCACACACACAGAGCTATATTTTGTTCCCAGAAGCACCTATAGGACTTGAAGTGTGTTAGTCCCATCACACACACAGAGCTATATTTGTTCCCAGAAGCACCTATAGGACTTGAAGTGTGTTAGTCCCATCACACACACAGAGCTATATTTGTTCCCAGAAGCACCTATAGGACTTGAAGTGTGTTAGTCCCATTACACACACAGAGCTATATTTTGTTCCCAGAGCACCTATAGGACTTGAAGTGTGTTAGTCCCATTACACACACAGAGCTATATTTTCTTCCCAGAAGCACCTATAGGACTTGAAGTGTGTTAGTCCCATCACACACACAGAGCTATATTTTGTTCCCAGAGGCACCTATAGGACTTGAAGTGTGTTAGTCCCATTACACACACAGAGCTATATTTTGTTCCCAGAAGCACCTATAGGACTTGAAGTGTGTTAGTCCCATCACACACACAGAGCTATATTTTGTTCCCAGAAGCACCTATAGGACTTGAAGTGTGTTAGTCCCATCACACACACAGAGCTATATTTTGTTCCCAGAAGCACCTATAGGACTTGAAGTGTGTTAGTCCCATCACACACACAGAGCTATATTTTGTTCCCAGAAGCACCTATAGGACTTGAAGTGTGTTAGTCCCATTACACACACAGAGCTATATTTTGTTCCCAGAAGCACCTATAGGACTTGAAGTGTGTTAGTCCCATCACACACACAGAGCTATATTTTGTTCCCAGAAGCACCTATAGGACTTGAAGTGTGTTAGTCCCATCACACACACAGAGCTATATTTTGTTCCCAGAAGCACCTATAGGACTTGAAGTGTGTTAGTCCCATCACACACACAGAGCTATATTTTGTTCCCAGAAGCACCTATAGGACTTGAAGTGTGTTAGTCCCATCACACACACAGAGCTATATTTTCTTCCCAGAAGCACCTATAGGACTTGAAGTGTGTTAGTCCCATCACACACACAGAGCTATATTTTGTTCCCAGAAGCACCTATAGGACTTGAAGTGTGTTAGTCCCATTACACACACAGAGCTATATTTTGTTCCCAGAAGCACCTATAGGACTTGAAGTGTGTTAGTCCCATCACACACACAGAGCTATATTTTGTTCCCAGAAGCACCTATAGGACTTGAAGTGTGTTAGTCCCATCACACACACAGAGCTATATTTTGTTCCCAGAAGCACCTATAGGACTTGAAGTGTGTTAGTCCATTCACACACACAGAGCTATATTTTCTTCCCAGAAGCACCTATAGGACTTGAAGTGTGTTAGTCCCATCACACACACAGAGCTATATTTTGTTCCCAGAAGCACCTATAGGACTTGAAGTGTGTTAGTCCCATTACACACACAGAGCTATATTTTGTTCCCAGAAGCACCTATAGGACTTGAAGTGTGTTAGTCCCATCACACACACAGAGCTATATTTTTCTTCCCAGAAGCACCTATAGGACTTGAAGTGTGTTAGTCCCATCACACACACAGAGCTATATTTTGTTCCCAGAAGCACCTATAGGACTTGAAGTGTGTTAGTCCCATCACACACACAGAGCTATATTTTCTTCCCAGAAGCACCTATAGGACTTGAAGTGTGTTAGTCCCATCACACACACAGAGCTATATTTTCTTCCCAGAAGCACCTATAGGACTTGAAGTGTGTTAGTCCCATACACACACAGAGCTATATTTTGTTCCCAGAAGCACCTATAGGACTTGAAGTGTGTTAGTCCCATCACACACACAGAGCTATATTTTCTCCCAGAAGCACCTATAGGACTTGAAGTGTGTTAGTCCCATCACACACACAGAGCTATATTTTGTTCCCAGAAGCACCTATAGGACTTGAAGTGTGTTAGTCCCATCACACACACAGAGCTATATTTTGTTCCCAGAAGCACCTATAGGACTTGAAGTGTGGTAGTCCCATCACACACACAGAGCTATATTTTGTTCCAGAAGCACCTATAGGACTTGAAGTGTGTGTTAGTCCCATCACACACACAGAGCTATATTTTGTTCCCAGAAGCACCTATAGGACTTGAAGTGTGTTAGTCCCATCACACACACAGAGCTATATTTTGTTCCCAGAAGCACCTATAGGACTTGAAGTGTGTTAGTCCCATCACACACACAGAGCTATATTTTGTTCCCAGAAGCACCTATAGGACTTGAAGTGTGTTAGTCCCATACACACACAGAGCTATATTTTTTCCCAGAAGCACCTATAGGACTTGAAGTGTGTTAGTCCCATCACACACACAGAGCTCCTATATTTTGTTCCCAGAAGCACCTATAGGACTTGAAGTGTGTTAGTCCCATCACACAGAGCTTTATTTTCCTCCCAGAAGCACCTATAGGACTTGAAGTGTGTTAGTCCCATCACACAGAGCTCCTCTATTTTCTTTGAAGAAGCACCCATAGGACTTTGAAGTGTGTTAGTGGCATCACACAGAGCTCCTCTATTTTGTTCCCAGAAGCACCTACAGGACTTCTAGTGTGTTAGTGGCATCACACAGAGCTCCTCTATTTTCTTTGCATAAGCACCCATAGGACTTGAAGTGTGTTAGTGGCATCACACAGAGAGCTATTTTTTTGCAGAAGCACCCACAGGACTTGAAGTGTGTTAGTGGCATCACACACAGAGCTCCTTTATTTCCCCAGAAGCACCTATAGGACTTTAGTGCTGTTAGTGGCATCACACAAGCTCTCTAGCTTTGCAGAAGCACCTATAGGACTTGAAGTGTGTTAGTCCCATCACACACACAGAGCTATTTTTTTGTTCCCAGAAGCACCTATAGGACTTGAAGTGTGTTAGTCCCATTACACACACAGAGCTATATTTTCTTCCCAGAAGCACCTATAGGACTTGAAGTGTGTTAGTCCCATCACACACACACAGAGCTATAATATTTTGTTCCCAGAAGCACCTATAGGACTTGAAGTGTGTTAGTCCCATTACACACACAGAGCTATATTTTGTTCCCAGAAGCACCTATAGGACTTGAAGTGTGTTAGTCCCATCACACACACAGAGCTATATTTTCTTCCCAGAAGCACCTATAGGACTTGAAGTGTGTTAGTCCCATCACACACACACAGAGCTATATTTTGTTTCCAGAAGCACCTATAGGACTTGAAGTGTGTTAGTCCCATCACACACACAGAGCTATATTTTGTTCCCAGAAGCACCTATAGGACTTGAAGTGTGTTAGTCCCATCACACACACAGAGCTATATTTTGTTCACAGAAGCACCTATAGGACTTGAAGTAGTGTGTTAGTCCCATTACACACACAGAGCTATATTTTGTTCCCAGAAGCACCTATAGACTTGAAGTGTGTTAGTCCCATCACACACACAGAGCTATATTTTGTTCCCAGAAGCACCTATAGGACTTGAAGTGTGTTAGTCCCATACACACACAGAGCTATATTTTCTTTCCCAGAAGCACCTATAGGACTTGAAGTGTGTTAGTCCCATCACACAGAGATCCTATATTTTGTTCCCAGAAGCAACTATAGGACTTGAAGTGTGTTAGTCCCATCACACAGACCTTTATTTTCCTCCCAGAAGCACCTATAGGACTTGAAGTGTGTTAGTCCCATCACACAGAGCTCCTCTATTTTCTTTGAAGAAGCACCCATAGGACTTCTAGTGTGTTAGTGGCATCACACAGAGCTCCTATATATTCTTCTCAGCAGCACCCACAGGACTTCTAGTGTGTTAGTGGCATCACACAGAGCTCCTCTATTTTCTTTGCATAAGCACCCACAGGACTTCTAGTGTGTTAGTGGCATCACACAGAGCTCCTCTATTTTCTTTGCAGAAGCACCCACAGGACTTCTAGTGTGTTAGTGGCATCACACAGAGCTCCTTTATTTTCTTTGCAGAAGCACCCACAGGACTTCTAGTGTGTTAGTGGCATCACACAGAGCTCCTCTATTTTCTTTGCAGAAGCACCCACAGGACTTCTAGTGTGTTAGTGGCATCACACAGAGCTCCTCTATTTTCTTTGCAGAAGCACCCACAGGACTTCTAGTGTGTTAGTGGCATCACACAGAGCTCCTCTATTTTCTTTGCAGAAGCACCCACAGGACTTCTAGTGTGTTAGTGGCATCACACAGAGCTCCTCTATTTTCTTTGCAGAAGCACCCACAGGACTTCTAGTGTGTTAGTGGCATCACACAGAGCTCCTCTATTTTCTTTGCATAAGCACCCACAGGACTTCTAGTGTGTTAGTGGCATCACACAGAGCTCCTCTATTTTCTTTGCATAAGCACCCACAGGACTTCTAGTGTGTTAGTGGCATCACACAGAGCTCCTCTATTTTCTTTGCAGAAGCACCCACAGGACTTCTAGTGTGTTAGTGGCATCACACAGAGCTCCTCTATTTTCTTTGCATAAGCACCCACAGGACTTCTAGTGTGTTAGTGGCATCACACAGAGCTCCTCTATTTTCTTTGCATAAGCACCCACAGGACTTCTAGTGTGTTAGTGGCATCACACAGAGCTCCTATATATTCTTCTCAGCAGCACCCACAGGACTTCTAGTGTGTTAGTGGCATCACACAGAGCTCCTCTATTTTCTTTGCATAAGCACCCACAGGACTTCTAGTGTGTTAGTGGCATCACACAGAGCTCCTCTATTTTCTTTGCAGAAGCACCCATAGGACTTCTAGTGTGTTAGTGGCATCACACAGAGCTCCTATATTTTCTTCTCAGCAGCACCCACAGGACTACCGACTACAATGGCTGGAAGACCGCCAAGGGGAGGCAGAGCGTGCAGAGCCAAGAACACAGGGCAGGCAGGCTCTGTTTCTAGTGGACGTGGCCGTGGACGTGGACGTGGTCATGCATCGTCATCAGCACGTGGCCATGGGACACGCGCGTCTTTGTTTTCGGCAGCTGGACATGTGGAGCCGCATCATGCTGAAGGCTTGGTAGAATGGATGACCAAGCCCTCCTCATCCTCCTCATCCTCTCTCACCCAGGCTCAGGGTACTGACAGAGCATCATCAGCCACCCCTTCCCTAGACCCACCATGTCCTCCTGAGGAGTCCCCCGAACTCTTTGAGCACAGTGTTGGGTACATGCTCCAGGAGGATGCCCAACGATTCGAAGGCTCGGATGACGATACCCAGCTTGAGGAATCTGGCAGTACAGTTCCACCAGCTGCAGCTTACTGCCAGGTTTGCTCTAGTGGTGAAGAGGGAGGGGATGATGAGGTCACTGACTCCACGTGGGTGCCTCAAGGGAGAGAGGATGAGGAGGAGGACGAGGAGGAGGAGGATGCGGCGTCACATGTCCAACGAGGCAGGATGCCCCCTGGAGGCCAGGTAGAGGCCAGCACAGCAACTGTACAACACCGCAGAGCTCCGCCTGTGCAGGGCGCTGCCTCTGCACGTTATCAGAAAAGTTCTTTGGTGTGGGCCTTTTTTGAGACGAGTGCAGCAGATCGCACCACTGCTATTTGCAATATTTGTCTCAAGCGTATCTCGCGTGGCCAAAACATCAGCCGCTTGGGCACGACAAGCATGACCAGACATATGGCGACCTGCCATGCAGCTCGTTGGCAGGCACACATAAAAGACCCACACCAAAGAACTAAGCGGACCTCTCCTTGCTCCTCCTCAGCTGGGATCTCCATCCCCACTACACCTTCAGTCCTCTCTGAAAGCTGCTCTGAGAGGACTGAAGGTGTAGAATTCGGTGTGTCACAACCAAGTACTTGCAGTACACCGACGTCCGATTGCAGCAGGCAAATTTCCCTGCCCCAGCTGCTGGACCGTAGAAAGAAGTACACTCCCAGCCATCCACATGCCCAGCGGTTGAATGCTAGCCTTGCTAAATTGCTAGCACTTCAACTGCTGCCTTTTCAGTTGGTAGACTCGGCCCCCTTCCGTGAGTTTGTTCAATGTGCGGTTCCTCAGTGGCAGGTTCCCAAACGCCACTTTTTCTCGCGGAAGGCGATTCCGTCTCTCTACCGGCATGTGGAGGGCAATGTCCATGCCTCGCTGGACAGGGCGGTCAGCGGTAAGGTGCATATTACCGCTGACTCATGGTCCAGCAGGCATGGACAGGGACGGTACCTTTCTTTCACGGCCCATTGGGTCACTCTATTGGCAGCTGGGAGGGATGCAGGACAAGGTGCAGTAGTGTTGGAGGTTGTTCCGCCACCACGCCTCCAAAACGCGACTACTGCTACTGGTTGTGACACACCTCTCTCCTCCACCCCCTCCTCTTCTTCTTCCTCCAGTGCTCTGTCCTTGGAACCAGCGGTGCTCCGTAGGCGTACAAGGGGCTACGCAAGTACGCAGGCAAAAAGATGCCATGCCGTGCTTGCGCTGGTGTGTTTGGGGGACAGGAGCCACACTGGGCCAGAGGTTCTGGCAGCTCTGCAGGGGCAGGCCGAGAGGTGGTTGACGCCACGTCAGCTTAAGCCAGGAATGGTCGTTTCTGACAATGGCACCAACCTCCTCTCCGCCCTGCGACAGGGGCAGCTCACCCATGTGCCCTGCATGGCTCACGTCCTCAACCTGGTGGTGCAGCGGTTCTTGGGCAGGTTCCCAGGCTTACAGGATGTCCTGAGGCAGGCCAGGAAAGTCTGTGTGCATTTCCGCCGATCTTATAATGCCAGTGCTCAGCTGACTGAGCTGCAAAAGGAGCTGAACCTGCCCAAGAACCGCCTAATATCTGACATGCCCACCAGGTGGAACTCAACGTTGGCCATGCTGCAGCGACTGCACACGCAGCAGAGGGCCATCAATGAGTACCTTTGCGACTACGGCACCAGGACAGGGTCAGGGGAGCTTGGTTTTTTTTCCCCACGTCAGTGGAGCATGATCAGGGATGCATGCACTGTCCTCTCACCATTTGAGGAGGCCACGAGGATGGTGAGCAGTGACAGTGCATGCATCAGTGACACTGTCCCTCTTGTCCACCTGTTGGAGCATACGCTGCGTGGGATAATGGACAGGGCACTTGAGGCAGAACAGAGGCAGGAAGAGGAGGACTTCCTTGCCTCTCAAGGCCCCCTTTATCCGGACAGTGTTCCTTCTGTCCCACCCATCACACAGGAAGAGGATGAGGAGGAGGAGGAGGAGGAGGAGGATTGTGTGAGCATGGAGGTGGAGCCTGGCACTCAGCATCAGCAGCAGCAGTCTTTTAGGGATGATGTACAGTCCCAACAAGCCAGTGGACTTGTACGTGGCTGGGAGGAGGTGGCTGGCGATCATGTCATCCTCAGTGACCCAGAAGACTCCGGACCGAATGCCTCAGCTAACCTACGCTGCATGGCCTCCCTGATCCTGCAAAGCCTGCGGAAGGATCCTCGTGTTCTTCGGATCAAGGAGAGGGACCATTACTGGCTGGCCACTCTCCTTGATCCGCGGTACAAGGGTAAGGTTGCGGACCTTATCTTGCCGTCGCAGAGGGAGCAGAGGATGAGACATCTCAGGGAGGCCTTGCAGAAAGGTCTGTGCAACGCGTTCCCAGAAACTGGGAGGCTACAAACTCCTGGTCCTGGGCGACGAGTTGCTGAGGCTTCGGTCAGTGGCAGAAGGAGCGGTGGGGAAGGTGGACGTCTGACCGATGCGTTCAGACAATTTTTTAGTCCGCAGCCCCAAGGTATGATCGGTTCCAGCAACCATCGCCAGCGTCTGATATACATGGTGCAGGAATACCTTGGGGCAAGGTCAGACTTGGACACCTTTCCCACCGAAAATCCTCTGGCTTACTGGGTCCTGAGGATGGATCACTGGCCAGAGCTTGCACAGTATGCAATTGAGCTACTGGCCTGTCCTGCCTCCAGCGTTCTTTCCGAACGCACATTCAGTGCTGCTGGAGGATTTGTGACTGATCATAGGGTGCGCCTGTCCACCGCCTCGGTTGATCGACTGACATTCATCAAAATGAATCAGTCTTGGATCACCACCAGCTACCAGGCACCTGAGGCGGATATAACCGAATAATTTTTAATGTCACATCCCTTCAAGACTGCCTATGCTGATGCTGAGTGACTGTCCTCTTATGTTCACTGACTATCCTCTTCCTCCTCCTCAATGATCCATGCCACCACACCAGTGCCTAAGGCACAATTTTTCAGCCCCTGTTTAACAGGGGCGTGTACTTACAATTTTTTAAAAAAATGCTTTGCAACACGTGTGACTGCTGTGCTCCAAGTACAGTCTCTGTGAGGGCCGGGTTGCAGTGTTGTGGCACCAGCACCAGTGCCTAAGGCACAATTTTTCAGCCCCTGTTTAACAGGGGCGTGTACTTACAATTTTTTAAAAAAAATGCTTCGCAACACGTGTGACTGCTGTGCTCCAAGTACAGTATCTGTGAGGGCCGGGTTGCAGTGTTTGTGGCACCAGCACCAGTGCCTAAGGCACAATTTTTCAGCCCCTGTTTAACAGGGGCGTGTACTTACAATTTTTTTTAAAAAAATGCTTCGCAACACGTGTGACTGCTGTGCTCCAAGTACAGTATCTGTGAGGGCCGGGTTGCAGTGTTGTGGCACCAGCACCAGTGCCTAAGGCACAATTTTTCAGCCCCTGTTTAACAGGGGCGTGTACTTACAATTTTTTAAAAAAAATGCTTCGCAACACGTGTGACTGCTGTGCTCCAAGTACAGTATCTGTGAGGGCCGGGTTGCAGTGTTGTGGCACCAGCACCAGTGCCTAAGGCACAATTTTTCAGCCCTGTTTAACAGGGGCGTGTACTTACAATTTTTTAAAAAAAATGCTTCGCAACACGTGTGACTGCTGTGCTCCAAGTACAGTATCTGTGAGGGCCGGGTTGCAGTGTTGTGGCACCAGCACCAGTGCCTAAGGCACAATTTTTCAGCCCCTGTTTAACAGGGGCGTGTACTTACAATTTTTTTAAAAAAATGCTTCGCAACACGTGTGACTGCTGTGCTCCAAGTACAGTATCTGTGAGGGCCGGGTTGCAGTGTTGTGGCACCAGCACCAGTGCCTAAGGCACAATTTTTCAGCCCCTGTTTAACAGGGGCGTGTACTTACAATTTTTTTAAAAAAATGCTTCGCAACACGTGTGACTGCTGTGCTCCAAGTACAGTATCTGTGAGGGCCGGGTTGCAGTGTTGTGGCACCAGCACCAGTGCCTAAGGCACAATTTTTCAGCCCCTGTTTAACAGGGGCGTGTACTTACAATTTTTTTAAAAAAATGCTTCGCAACACATGTGACTGCTGTGCTCCAAGTACAGTATCTGTGAGGGCCGGGTTGCAGTGTTGTGGCACCAGCACCAGTGCCTAAGGCACAATTTTTCAGCCCCTGTTTAACAGGGGCGTGTACTTACAATTTTTTAAAAAAATGCTTCGCAACACGTGTGACTGCTGTGCTCCAAGTACAGTATCTGTGAGGGCCGGGTTGCAGTGTTGTGGCACCAGCACCAGTGCCTAAGGCACAATTTTTCAGCCCCTGTTTAACAGGGGCGTGTACTTACAATTTTTTTAAAAAAATGCTTCGCAACACGTGTGACTGCTGTGCTCCAAGTACAGTCTCTGTGAGGGGTTGCAGTGTTGTGGCACCAGCACCAGTGCCTAAGGCACAATTTTTCAGCCCCTGTTTAACAGGGCGGGTAATTACAAATCTTGATCTAATAGTTCACAGCAGGGCCCATTCCTGCGCCCACCAAGAGTAACTATGAGGGCCTGCAGTCTTGTGGCAACACCGTCCACCACCACCGCCAAAGGCCCAATTTTTCTGCCCTGTTCATCAGGTGCTTGCAATTACAAATCTTGATCTAATAACTCACAGCAGGGCCCATTCCTGCGCCCACCAAGAGTAACTATGAGGGCCTACAGTCTTGTGGCAACACCGTCCACCACCACCGCCAAAGGCCCAATTTTTCTGCCCTGTTCATCAGGTGCTTGCAATTACAAATCTTGATCTAATAACTCACAGCAGGGCCCATTCCTGCGCCCACCAAGAGTAACTGTGAGAGCTTACAGTCTTGTGGCAAAACCGTCCACCACCACCACCACCACCCCCAATTTTTCTGCCCTGTTCAACAGGTGCATGCAATTACAAATCTTGATCTATTAACTCACAGCAGGGCCCATTCTGTGCCCACCAGTCTTGTGGCTACACCAACATCTAATAGGGCAAATTTCTGCAGAGTATATACGCCAGGCCCCTACTTTCAAACATCCAACTTACAAACGACTCCTACTTGCAAATGGAAAGAGAAAACAGGAAGTGAGAGGAAATCTACCCCTAGGAAGGGAAATTCTATCCTGTTAGATTTAATTTGGGAAAAAGGTATCTCCTCTCTACTGATACTTTATCACCAATCCTTGTTTCAATTAAAACCCCACTTTTCCAAAAACATTTGTCATTGGGACGGAAAGTGAGGTGACATGTTCTGAACAGATGTGCAAAGACAGCAAATGTTACAGGGGTGATAACCCCTCCCTATGTTCTCCAAAAAGCTTAAAAAATAGATTTTTTTGGGATGGAGCTACACTTCATAATGTACCTGTTCAGATTCTACTTAAGATCAAACCTAAAGCCGCAAGTGGTTTTAAATGGCTTCTTTTTTTCCTTTACAAATGTCATTTTGTGCAAGGACAGTTCTAAACACGGGAAACACATGCCACTTCACAGGCATACTTTAGACACCCCCCCCAGGTACCATATTTAAAGGAAAATTTCACTTTTTTTTTTTCACTTTATGCATCATTAAAATGACTGCTCCCGAAAAAACGTTAGTTTTTAAAAGTTCTTTTTGCATTGATATATGTCCCCTGGGGCAGGACCCGGGTCCCCAAACCTGTTTTATGACATTAACATGCATATTGGCCGTTGTAATTAGCACTTTTGATTTCGAACGTTCGCGTCCATTATAACGTATAGGGTTCGAAAATTCGCGCGAACTTTCGGTCCGTTCGAAGGTTCTGGTTCGAACCGAACCCGGGGGTGTTCGGCTCATCCCTAATTAAGAGACATGTATCATTGGTGACACTAAGCTATATTTTCAAAGTAATGCTGTTCTTGGGGAAAATATGCTGCAAATTACTTTATTTAAACGATTTTATTTGCAATATTAAAGACTACATTACTGTGATTGGCAATAGCTCTCTGAGTCTTTTATGGGTTGAGTAAAACATATCAAATTGACAAGTAGCAGAAAGAGAGCTGAGAAACTTGACAAATATTGGTGGCTATTCGGTTGGTTGACAAAAAAAACATATTAATTAGTGAGTATGAACTGACCCAATAAATACTAGAATTATTCTTAACAAATAGTTTGAAATATACACATGCCCACTGAGTTAAAAATGAAAAAATTATGTTTCCCGAAAACAGACTATTCAGAACCCACATTGTAATCTGAAGTTACAAACACTGTGGTTCAATTCAGACCCAAAGTTTATATAAATAGCACTAACATTTTCACAGATTCTCATTTCAACCTTACCTCACTCCTACCACTCTGGAAGGGAAAAAATACTATGGATAACTGGTGAGAAATCAGATTTGAATGACTTTAGTGTTTATGCTGGAAATATTGGAAATGAATTACTCCACAGCATCTACATCTATGTTTTTAAACTCATTGACTGCTTCTTAAGGGAGGTGTGATTTTTCTAATTAGATACTTACTCTTCTAGCACTCCCTAACACTTCTGCGCAGCTTATGTGAAATACCCTATGCTTGGAGGTTCATAAGAGAATGTAACCTCCTCCCATGTGACAATGCCCTGGTTTAGCATCCAATCACTAGGCCTGAGCACTATCACATGGCAGAGGGTGTAAAAAAATGTATCCCTCTAGAATTTAACATCAGCCGACTCTGAGAATTTTGTTGATGACTGTGATGGATGAACAGGTGGCAGGAGATCATTGGAAAGGTGTCTGTGTCAGTTAGACATGGAATGCCTTTGTACATACAGTACACTGTTTTTCTGCCATTGTTGGCAAAGAAATATTGGAAAGCAAAAGCCTTTTTTCAGGTACTCCAAAAAACATTTACACATACTATAAAAAAACATATAATTTTATACCATCTTAAAGAACTTTGAAAAATTCTGTTTTCATAGAATACAATTATTTGTATCTCAGTTGCACACTTACAGTATCCCTTTCCAGTCCACGTTAGCTGTTAGTATGATTGATAATACATCAAATTCCTTAATACTGTACAAGTATATTCTCAAAATCTTTTCATGCTAATAAGGGCCATGGACTGGAGATCTTGTGATGCTTTTCACTGATACTGTAATCCACTTCTTCAGGGACATAACTGACAGTATGTCGAAAATCGATGTGAAATTGTATCAAATCCACATATAAATACACATAGTACACATTTAGAGTGTCCTACTACAAATATCTTTACATAATTTTCAATAAAGTGCTTACATAGCTGTATGCATGACCAGGGTGCAATCACTTAATGTGCTTAATAGTGTACCCTGGGCAAGTGTTGGGACAAAAAAGGGACCCAGTCTTTGGGGCCAGCTGCAGCTTCTCATAGTTACCTAGTAATATCAATTCTATATCATCATTTTCCACACTACATGTTCACCTGTATTTGTGTGGGTTATCAAGATGCTCCTAGTATATCACATGGTGTATGTATATATGGTTCCCAGTGGTTAAAATGAGAAATGGAAAGTAAGGCCTAAGGATGATACATATTACATAATATTATATTCAGGATTCCATACTAATGTAAATCACCTCCCATTTTGTATCACCCTCAAAAAGGGGCAGTTCCTTTTTTTGCATCATATTTCCCTTTAGGGGTAATATTATTGAAAGAATGATCCTAAAGATACACCAACCCTGGAATAGTAAAAATAATATAATATTGGTTTATCCACAATTCCTAGTCCTATCATTAGTACAAAGCATTACTTGTGTAATCGTATGGTACAACACTCACTTCAAATATATACCACATTCATATAACAGACCGGAGACATCAGGTCATCCATTAGTTCCTCTGAATGGGCAGCAAACAAGTAGGAGTCCTAAAAAGTAGATCAGTAAATCATAACCACTATGTGATTTATACCAGCTATCTTAAAGTGTGTCCAATATCTCAATATATGGATTAATCACTCACCCGATACTCTGCTCTTCTGTTCAAAATGGTACAATTGTAATATAGCTTGAAGAAACTAAAACACCTTGTACACCATATTTCTCCACCCCCAGCTCTTTTATTATCCCCGTTATGAGCTGCATTCTTGAGCTTCATTGCAGCATGTGATGTCATCATGATGCATCTGCTCAGCACTGTGCATGTGCAAATTCCAAGCATGTAATAGACTCGCTGGTGCTAGAAAGTCCACCAGAGTGTAACACATGTTGTACATCTTGCCATCAATTCATTGTGTACTTGTAATACCTAGCACTGATATGCTTGCCCATAGAGACACTATGACTTATCCATCCATACTTGTCACAGCCATTGAATACAGTTATTACCAGCTGCAAATATCAAACACAAAGATATTACCTATATTATATTATCTACTAAAGCATGTCAATATTGATTCAAGTTTAATTCAAATATCACCTATGGCTATTATAGGATAGTATCATATTCCTCACACAGTATGCAGAGTAGTAATCATATATATTTATATTTCATAGGTACGGTATTTAAAGACCCCATTCTGTATATAACACAATCCTCAAGTATAAGAAATCCTGGGAGTGAAAAAAAAATTCCAGCATATCCTTCCTGAGGACTGGAGTCCAGAACTAGACAGCATACTCCAGGTACAGCCAGACCAGAGTCATGTAGAGTGGGAGCATTATCTTTTTATCTCTGGAGTTAATTCCCTTTTTAATGCATGCCAATATTCTATTGCCTTTGCTTGCAGCAGCTTGGCATTGCATGTCATTGCTGAGCCTATCATCTACTATGACCCCCAGGTCCTCCAGAGGTTATCCCCCTAGTGAGTAGATTGCATTCATGCTTTTGCCACCTAAATTTATTATTTTACATTTTTCTACATTAAAATTAATTTGCCATGTAGTTGTCCACCCCATTAGTTTGTCCAGATCTTCTTGCAAGGTTTCCAAAACCTGCAGAGAAGATATTGCCCTGCTTAGATTAGTATTGTCCGCAAATACTGAGATTGAACTGTTTATCCCATCCTCCATATCATTTATGAATAAATCAAATAGGATTTGTCCCAGGACAGAACCCTGAGGGACCCCACTTTCCACATTGGACCATTCCGAGTACTCCCCATTTATTACTACCCTCTGACCTTGCCCTTGTAGCCAGTTTTCACTTAGTACAGAGGCCCAGACAAACACACATGGATTTCTTCAGAATAACAAAAGGTAGAAATCTGCAACAAAGGTTGTTATAATCCTTACAATGTACATCTCTCACCCAGAGGGGAATGTTTTTTTTTTCAACAAATGTGGAGTTAAGCTTAAAGTATATTTAATGATATACCTATAGATCTTAACATAAGAAATATTGAAATATAATTGCAAATATACGTCAAGAAATTAAGCATTAAAATTAATGTGGAAAAAAAAAACAAAGCTTAAAAAAAATAAGCTTATGAGAATGGAAGAACTACCTGCACAATTACACAACCAATATTTACATTTCAAGGACATATGGCTTCCCCGGAAATCCTTTATGAAATAACTTGGTTTTGCAGCATTACTATCCTAGAATTCCTCCACCTGATCTCAAAATCCTTATTCTTTTATACAGTATCAGACATCTCATCAACAGGCCCATGTCGTATTTTCACATTTTTTTTTCCTTTGTCCCCATGTTCTTGATTTTAGCTTCATATTCAAAACACTGTCATTCTGAACCTTATCCACCCCCTTAATGTATTTAAACATTTCAGTCATGTATCTTGTTCCTTTCATTTCTCAAGAATGTACATATTAAGTTGTTGTAGTCTCTCCTGATATCAGTTATCCCCCAGAACTTTCACCATTTTTGATGCATGTCTCTGAACTTATTCTATCTTTCTATACTTTAACACAGTATTCCAAAAGAGACCTCACTAAAGATCTATACAGGGAAATCCAGATGTCCTTCCTCCTGTTGGTTTACTCTAGTGATACACCCTAGAATTTAATTTACTTTTCCCATTGTTTGGCCACACTGTTTGCTCATTTAACAACAATCTGAAATTAATGCTACCAAATCTTTTCCTTCTGTAGTTCTGGCTAAACTGTACCCCCTAGGGTATAATTTTTCCTAGGTTAATTATTTTACATTTAGAAACACTGAAATTAGGTTTTCACTACTTTTAACAATCTTCCAGCAATGTCAATTTGTGTTCCATGTAGAAAACACCTCTATGAATATCAATCCTATTGCACACCTTTGTGTTATCAGCAAAAAGACACACCTTACCCACCAAACCTATATTTATATAATTTACAAACAGATTAAATGCAATGAGACCTAGTAGAGGGTCTTTTGGTGCACCACCAGTGGTCTCTGTTCAGAATGAACCCAATTTACAACCACACACTGGTATCTATCCTTTAGCCAACTGAGTATTCACTGAATTTCTTTTTTGGATGCTCATCTGCCAAAAATGTGGGCATTCAGTATGGATGAACAGGACAGCTTGCTATTGGCTATTGGCTATTTGCACCCACTGCATCCTTACCAACTACTGACATCACCTGCCCAATCACTTACATAAGCAAACGGACAGGGAATGAAATGAGTTACATATTTGCCTAAATATGTACACATGGCCATATTTGGGAAATTATGTCACCACTTTCCTGATGGTCAATGGTTGCTAATAAAGCATGTAACGAGCAATGTAACATTCCCTAACATTCAATGCTAGGGCAAAAATAGCAATACAAATAGTCAGCCATAATACTTAAAGAACATTCACTAATAAATGAAATAGCTTAACACTATAGGCTGAACACATTGACCCAGCAGAGTCTATGGAGATTACGCTGTGAGTGGCTGAACTAATGGGTGTTCAGTCAAGTAAGTTTAGTAGTAGTATTACTATCACTGCTACATGTGACAGCTTGTTGCTCAGGGCACCTAGTTGTTAGGGAACTGGAATCCCCCAGAGTGCACCTGGTTGTTAAGGAACTGGCATCCCCAGTGTCCTAACTACCAGTGACTGATCCCCTCCAGGCACATTCAGTAGAATGTAAACAAGGGGCAGTGTAAAAAAGGGTATAAATGTTGTACTCAAACAGTTTAATGACAGATCTTTGGCACTGCTGTCAATTACTTTACCACTCTCCACTCTGTGCAGCAATTAGCTACATTTTTAGCTACTCTTTAACATTGGGGTTGTAGAATTTCACAAAAATAATTTGCACCATTATACTTTCCATCAATAATGCCATCTTTCTTATTTAATTTTAGATCACTTCTCCCATAGAGACCAACACCCCAACCTTCCCATTTACTTTTTGAGATAGACTAGCCAGAAATATTAATAACTCATTGATTCAATGTTGCCTGTTACTGTAAATAATAATAATTATATTATTCTTCAAGAATCAAAAAATCCAGCTAAATTTAGTTTGCCAGATCTTTAGCTTTTGTGAACAATGTAACCCTTTTACTGCTATCTCTTTCTCAAACTGAATTTTTTGCTTGTGGGGTTTTGCAGATGTGAGCATGCCTTGAGTTACTACTGCTATGTTTGCTAATATTACACTGCTCAAAAGTGTTGTTTTTTAGCGTAATAAATATTAAGATCTGAACTCTGCAACTTTTGGCATATATTTCCTAAGTTTAATCTTCCTTTGCAGCAATCTTGTAAATTAACCACAATGATAATTTAAGTTTTTCTTTTACACTATATACATTTTAAAATAACGTATAAAATAAAATGTAAGCCTAAGTATACAAACATTTTCTGTAATCTAATTCTGTTTACAGAAGTACTGCATTACACAATGTATTATTTCCATAGCATCTTCTCTGTTGCATTTTCCAACAGATTATTTATTTTAATTAAATCCTTCAAAAAGACTATACTTGGCATTTATTAAAAAAAAATGTTAATAAAATGCTCAATGGAAAATTGTCTATTAGTCTTTTCAAAGGAGAGAAATTGCTGGTTAAATTTGTAAACCCCATTTTTTATATGTCTGTGCTGTAATACTTCAATTGAACTGTTAATATGGCATGAAAAGAGTATTCACAAATGCTGATAACAAGATTGTGAAGCCAAATGAAATCCCATTGTTCCACTGCCAGGAACTGTTGGCTATGAAAGGGCCATTTTGTGATATCAATCATCTATGAGAAGTCCAGAACAGGCACACATGTTGAGTACCCCACCGTGTCCTAAATTATAATAAATATATAGACTAGCAGGTGCTCAGCAATGCAATGCTTTTCAAAAGACCACAGCATGGAGCATAAAGCTGTTCAAGAAAGCAAAATGAGTAGGATGCATAGCGTAAGTGATGGCTTTCTGCATGTGAATTTCTGAAGATTACAAAAAGAAATAGACCCAACTGTGTAAATATAACTTGACATATAGACATTAATATGTTTTTTACTAAACTAACTTTCATGTAAAGTTTAAAGGTTCTGCTAAATTTTTCCATTTAATCAGACATTACATTGAATTTTAAGCTTAGTGACCATTAACTCTTTTGCTGCCAGGCCCTGTGCCCTACATTTTATAATTCACTTACAGCTTTCAATGTTTGTTACAGATCCCCCACATCATACATTTTCTGAACCAGTAGATAAAAAGAAGGTGCTACTGATTTTTTTATGCCCAGTGATATTTGAGCACATTTTTCTACAAAACAATATTTTCCCTAAAAACACAATACAATCATTATTGGCAGACACAAACACAGCAAAATGTACAAAATTCCACCTACATTTCTCAATATAGGTTAAAACTGTATTGAGATAATAAATAACAAATATTTGTAAATTTTAAATTGTTCCTTTTTGCCAAATGGTGAAAATCGAGGGTACAATAAAATGTAAATAAGCAATTCAGTCTAAAAATCTGGAAGTAATCATTTTTCACTTACAGCTTTCAGAGCTGGTAAAAGTCTCCCCAAACCAAGTATTTTTTTAAAACCACCTGATCAGTAGAAAAAAAAATGTGCTACTGATTTTGTGGGCCCACAATAGTTGCACAATGGGTTTGACAAATAACAATTTTCACTAAAATTGCACTAAAATCATTATTAGCTCACATAAACACAACATAACTTCCACATTTCCCACAAAATTTGTACAAAAGCTTCATTCATGTGAGGCGTACTAAAGTGTAGACCCATGTGAGGGCTGTTTACCCACACAGGGACGCACAGGTATTCCATACATCCTCGTGCAGGTTGTCCTATCCATGTAAATTGATACTCAGCAGCTGCTCAGATGCTGCTCCCAATCTCCCAATCTGATATCCATGCTGGTGCCAATATCCAGCCCAGAATGCAGACAGTGTGAGTTCAGGAGTTCAGGCACATGCACCCACATCTCAAATTGGGAGCAGCCGCTGCATTCCAATTGACATCAATGGGACTGCCTGCATGTAGATGCAAAGATTTGCATTCCCATGCTGGGTAAACACAGACCTTACTATGTTTTTTTTTATTTTTGGGGGGTGGGTCTTTGGTGAAACATCGGAGATCTGTTTAAATTTCTCTTTTTTGAGAAAGTGAAAGGGACTGAGGGCATCGAGTCCTCATTCCCATTCTCTGCAACCTAAGCTGCAGATGAATGAACAGGCTGCCTCTGTACAAAGACATTCTGTTCATACAGAAACTGAAGCATTGTTAACATTTTACTATGTTTACTATGCTTTGGTGATGAATTAACACAGGAGTGATTGATATTGATTGCTTACTGTGTTCCAGACATGTTTACCAGTTCACTGCTCTCCATCCTGACACCAATCTCCTTCCCCAGCAGGCTCTGACAGCCAATAGAAGAGGGGGTAGCGGAGAGTCAGCTGCGCTGCAGGGGGGGGGCACTGGGGGAGCAGTGAGAGGGGTTGGAGCAGCAGGAGATATATATTTGGATAGTTAAATCCCCCAAAGCCAGCAGGAGATGAGAGGAAGATAATATGGAAGCTGCAAGGGAGCCAAATGGGATTGATGCTGTGGAAGAGGTCAGTGCTGGGGGAAAGAAAAAAAGGGGGGTGAATACTGCGCTGAATGTGATTATATGGTTGAAGCTGCCAGCATTGCCGAAAGATTATCGGTGGATCAAGGTTGGTATGTGTATAAATGCAGCGCTGAAAAGAGAAGGTAGTACCTGGGGAGAAAGTGCTACTGTGGTATGGTTGAATATGATGTTTTGGTTTGAGGAATATGCAAGGGAGCTGAATGGAGTGTTTCCCAAGTGTGCCGTGATATCAACATATACTCCCTTTATGTTTTAAAAGTTAAAAAACATAAAACCTCATTACATAAGAAATGACAATAAAACACCATAAAACCAAATAAAAAATACGATAAAAAACACAAGTGTTTAAAACGAGTGAATAAAACCTGGTTTGTTTTTTTGGTGCATATACCGTGACAAATAAGCAAATAAAACACTAAAATATTGGTGATGAAATGGACTCAACTGCGGTTGAGGTAATAAGTGCTAGGTGAAAAGAACTTATACACGTGAATAAATGACAGTGCAGTCCATAAAAATGGTTGGTGGTCAAGTGAATGGCACTGGATCCAACAGGTGACTCTGTTTGGTGAGCTAGGGGGTGGTGATGGTTGTCTGGTGGTTCTCGAGCCTAATGGATAGAGGCTTACCAGATGGATTGGACTTGAAGGGGCATATGCCTCACAAGTCGCAAGCGCTTTTAACCTTAGGGGGTTTGGGCAAATCTCCGCTCCACACGATGACTCCAAAGGCTCGTCCAGATGCCGTAGTGGTCAGGGGTCACAAGGAGAGATGTATCAAGTAGGGAATGGGCCTCAATGGTCCGTATGGTCAACCGTATTATGAAGTCATGGTAGAAGAAAAAGACTTGCATAGCATAATAACGTTTGGAAAGGTTTTTAATAGTATAAAAACGGATTAAAAACACTCACATTTAGTAGGTTTAAAACAGGCCTGTTTTTAAATTAGAGATGGCGTGGTGCTGTCGCTCTGGTCCACCCGACGCTGGGGGAAAGGGTGGTGCTATGGTGGATCAGTGCTGGGTGGTCACATAAAAATGAAGGGGACCATTAGAGAACAGCAAAGTGGCTGGAGGATGTGGAGTGGCGGGAAGCAAGGGACACACAGAACAGAGCAGCAGAGGCAGGGGAGTCACATTTCAGGTAAAATGCTGTGGTCAGTGACTTGTCAGCCTCTGGTCACAGCTGTTGGTTTGTTCAGCAAGTGACCATGAGCTTATAGCAGAAGGAGGAATGCCATTTCTATACGGTGGATTAAAGTCTGCAATACACACCTCCCCTTCAATGCCCCTACATTGGCGAGTTCTCCCCAGGGATTCCCAGCATCTTCTTCCCAGCCTCTTCTGGGAGTCTCACGAGAAGAAAGACCCCTAAATGGACTTTAACGACACTGACGTAATAAATTTTTGAAAAAAATATATTAATTAGTTATTAAACATAGTACAAAAAAAATATTATTTAACAATAAAATGTTGGAATGATTACAGTAGCTGTAAAAAATCACCACAAAGATTACACTTTGGAACTCCCTAGATTTGCCGGACGCATTTCAGAGTATTGGATAACACTTTCTTCATGGTTGTTGTGAGAGAGCGTCAATCGTGCACCTACAATATAGTGGTTTCAAAAGGTCAAAGATGTTATAATATAAAGATTAATAGTAAGATATAATATCTCTGCATTACATGTATTTTAGCAAACTCACATGTACTGTAGTGGTGTCACCAATGAAAACATTCCATAAAACAATTAAAAACATAGACAGGACTGTGTCTCCATAAACCTTCTTGCTCAAGATAGCTGATCTTGTTGGTATGCTTTGATGATTGCATAGAAACCAAGCAAATTAAATTAAGAAAGTGCCAAATTCCCCCAGAGGCCAGAGGACAGTTGGGAATGCTGAAGCCAAAAAGAAGGTGTCATTCTGTGGGTAAAGATGAAACAATATATAGCAAACAATAAGTATGATTGAGACTGAATTGATTTATAAGGACACAACGGGGACCAGTAAAGATGAGCAGAGAGACTCGCGCACACGCAGTAGGGAACCAGGCAGTGAAGCTGCAATGCTTCACTTCCTGATTCCCTGACAGAGGATGGCGGCGGGGGCAGCCGAGAGACGAGCGATTGTTCGCCATCTGCTGCCGACATCGTGGGCACCCAGGACAGGTAAGTGTCCATTTATTAAAAGTCAGCAGCTGCAGTATTTGTAGCTGCTGACTTTTAATTTTTTTTTTAAGGTGGCCATCTTCTTTAAGTGTTTTGAGAGGCCTGTATTATCATATCTTAGGACAATCATTCCTGTTGATAAGCATCAGCTGGTCTCTTGTGCAAGAGGACAGAGGATGCAATTTCTATTGCTTTACATACTGGTTTGACACATCTTGAGTGCTCAAACACATATGTTAGGATGTTATTCATTGATTTTAATTCAGCATTTACCACAGTAATTCCTGATAAATTAGTGAAAAGTTAAATGCTTTGGGTGTATATCCACTGCTGTGGGTGAGAGTAGGAGATCATGTGTTGAATACTATTATTCTAATACAGGGATACCACAGGGATGTGTGTTGAGTCTGGCTCTGTTTACATTGTTTATGGATGACTGTACTACCATACATGCATAAAATACTATAGTGAAGTTTGCTGATGACAACGCTTTAGTTGGGCTCATATGAGATAATGAAAAGAAAGCTTATAGGCAGGAAATCCAACATGTTTGAGTGATGTAAGGAAATTAATTAATACTTATTACTGCAAAAACTAAAGCAATAATTGTGGATTATAGAAGATCGAGAAAGATCAGTCATTCCCTAATATATAGGTGGAGGTGGAAAGAGTAGACTCTGTTACATTTACAAAGGAGTTGTCATGGACTCAAAATACAAATTTTCTAGTGGAAAAAGTGCAGCAGAGACTATTTGTATTCTTCTCCACTTTGCACAGGACAGCGGATCATAGGCACAGATCTATTGAATTTGGACACAGCATATGCCAGAAGATACAAAAGCTGGCAAAAGGTATTAGTAGTGATTAGGGATGAGCCGAACACCCCCGGGTTCGGTTCGAACCAGAACCTTCGAACGGACCGAAAGTTCGCGCAAATTTTCGAACCCTATACGTTATAATGGACGCGAACGTTCGAAATCAAAAGTGCTAATTACAACGGCCAATATGCATGTTAATGTCATAAAACAGGTTTGGGGACCCGGCTCCAGCCCCAGGGGACATATATCAATGCAAAAAGAACTTTTAAAAACTAACGTTTTTTCGGGAGCAGTCATTTTAATGATGCATAAAGTGAAAAAAAAAAAAGTGAAATTTTCCTTTAAATATGGTACCTGGGGGGTGTCTAAAGTATGCCTGTGAAGTGGCATGTGTTTCCCGTGTTTAGAACTGTCCTTGCACAAAATGACATTTGTAAAGGAAAAAAAGAAGCCATTTAAAACCACTTGCGGCTTTAATGTCATGTCTTGTCCTGGCCGCCATATGGCTGAAAATCCTTGAGAAAAATGGCATGGCTACCCCATCACCCCCCCCCCCCACCCCAGCCCCTTTGGGTCTTGTATGGATATTAAGGGGGACCCCGCACCCAAAATAAAACCCTATACCTACAACCCTATATACTCTGAACAGCAGTATATAGGTGGTGCAAACAAGACACGGACTGTAGGTTTGTTCTTAAGTAGAATCTGAACAGGTACATTATGAAGTGTAGCTCCATCCCAAAAAAATCAATTTTTAAGCTTTTTGGAGAACATAGGGAGGGGCTATCACCCCTGTAACATTTGCTGTCTTTGCACATCTGTTCAGAACATGTCACCTCACTTTCCGTCCCAATGACAAATGTTTTTGGAAAAGTGGGGTTTTAATTGAAACAAGGATTGGTGATAAAGTATCAGTAGAGAGGAGATACCTTTTTCCCAAATTAAATCTAACAGAATAGAATTTCCCTTCCTAGGGGTAGATTTCCTCTCACTTCCTGTTTTCTCTTTCCGTTTGCAAGTAGGAGTCGTTTGTAAGTTGGATGTTTGAAAGTAGGGGCCTGGCGTATATACTCTGCAGAAATTTGCCCTATTAGATGTTGGTGTAGCCACAAGACTGGTGGGCACAGGAATGGGCCCTGCTGTGAGTTAATAGATCAAGATTTGTACTTGCATGCACCTGTTGAACCGGGCAGAAAAATTGGGCCTTTGGTGGTGGTGGTGGTGGTGGACGGTGTTGCCACAAGACTGTAAGCTCTCACAGTTACTCTTGGTGGGCGCAGGAATGGGCCCTGCTGTGAGTTATTAGATCAAGATTTGTAATTGCATGCACCTGTTGAACAGGGCAGAAAAATTGGGCCTTTGGTGGTGGTGGTGGTGGTGGTGGACAGTGTTGCCACAAGACTGTAAGCTCTCACAGTTACTCTTGGTGGGCGCAGGAATGGGCCCTGCTGTGAGTTATTAGATCAAGATTTGTAATTGCAAGCACCTGATGAACAGGGCAGAAAAATTGGGCCTTTGGCGGTGGTGGTGGTGGTGGTGGTGGACGGTGTTGCCACAAGACTGTAAGCTCTCACAGTTACTCTTGGTGGGCGCAGGAATGGGCCCTGCTGTGAGTTATTAGATCAAGATTTGTAATTGCATGCACCTGTTTAACAGGGCAGAAAAATTGGGCCTTTGGAGGTGGTGGTGGTGGTGGTGGACGGTGTTGCCACAAGACTGTAAGCTCTCACAGTTACTCTTGGTGGGCGCAGGAATGGGCCCTGCTGTGAGTTATTAGATCAAGATTTGTAATTGCAAGCACCTGATGAACAGGGCAGAAAAATTGGCCTTTGGCGGTGGTGGTGGACGGTGTTGCCACAAGACTGTAGGCCCTCATAGTTACTCTTGGTGGGCGCAGGAATGGGCCCTGCTGTGAACTATTAGATCAAGATTTGTAATTACACGCCCCTGTTAAACAGGGGCTGAAAAATTGTGCCTTAGACATTGGTGCTGGTGCCACAACACTGCAACCCCTCACAGATACTGTACTCTTAGCACAGCAATGAGACCTGTTGCAAAGCATTGCCTAAAAATTGTAATTACACGCCCCAACAGGGGCTGAAAAATTGTGCCTTAGGCACTGGTGCTGGTGCCACAACACTGCAACCCCTCACAGATACTGTACTTGGAGCACAGCAGTCACACGTGTTGCGAAGCATTTTTTTTAAAAAAATTGTAATTACACGCCCCTGTTAAACAGGGGCTGAAAAATTGTGCCTTAGGCACTGGTGCTGGTGCCACAACACTGCAACCCCTCACAGATACTGTACTTGGAGCACAGCAGTCACACGTGTTGCGAAGCATTTTTTTTTAAAAAAAATTGTAAGTACACGCCCCTGTTATACAGGGGCTGAAAAATTGTGCCTTAGGCACTGGTGTGGTGGCATGGATCATTGAGGAGGAGGAAGAGGATAGTCAGTGAACATAACAGGACAGTCATTCAGCATCAGCATAGGCAGTCTTGAAGGGATGTGACATTATAAATTATTCCGTTATATCCGCTTCAGGTGCCTGGTAGCTGGTGGTGATCCAAGACTGATTCATTTTGATGAAGGTCAGTCGATCAACCGAGTCGGTGGACAGGCGCACCCTATGATCGGTGACAAATCCTCCAGCAGCACTGAATGTGCGTTCGGAAAGAACGCTGGAGGCAGGACAGGCCAGTAGCTCAATTGCATACTGTGCAAGCTCTGGCCAGTGATCCATCCTCAGGACCCAGTAAGCAAGAGGATTTTCGGTGGGAAAGGTGTCCAAGTCTGACCTTGCCCCAAGGTATTCCTGCACCATGTATATCAGACGCTGGCGATGGTTGCTGGAACCGATTATACCTTGGGGCTGCGGACTAAAAAATTGTCTGAACGCATCGGTCAGACGTCCACCTTCCCCACCGCTCCTTCTGCTACTGACCGAAGCCTCAGCAACTCGTCGCCCAGGACCAGGATTTTGTAACCTCCCAGTTTCTGGGAACGCGTTGCACAGACCTTTCTGCAAGGCCTCCCTGAGATGTCTCATCCTCTGCTCCCTCTGCGACGGCAAGATAAGGTCCGCAACCTTACCCTTGTACCGTGGATCAAGGAGAGTGGCCAGCCAGTAATGGTCCCTCTCCTTGATCCGAAGAACACGAGGATCCTTCCGCAGGCTTTGCAGGATCAGGGAGGCCATGCAGCGTAGGTTAGCTGAGGCATTCGGTCCGGAGTCTTCTGGGTCACTGAGGATGACATGATCGCCAGCCACCTCCTCCCAGCCACGTACAAGTCCACTGGTTTGTTGGGACTGTACATCATCCCTAAAAGACTGCTGCTGCTGCTGATGCTGAGTGCCAGGCTCCACCTCCATGCTCACACAATCCTCCTCCTCCTCCTCATCCTCATCCTCTTCCTGTGTGATGGGTGGGACAGAAGGAACACTGTCCGGATAAAGGGGGCCTTGAGAGGCAAGGAAGTCCTCCTCTTCCTGCCTCTGTTCTGCCTCAAGTGCCCTGTCCATTATCCCACGCAGCGTATGCTCCAACAGGTGGACAAGAGGTACAGTGTCACTGATGCATGCACTGTCACTGCTCACCATCCTCGTGGCCTCCTCAAATGGTGAGAGGACAGTGCATGCATCCCTGATCATGCTCCACTGACGTGGGGAAAAAAAACCAAGCTCCCCTGACCCTGTCCTGGTGCCGTAGTCGCAAAGGTACTCATTGATGGCCCTCTGCTGCGTGTGCAGTCGCTGCAGCATGGCCAACGTTGAGTTCCACCTGGTGGGCATGTCACATATTAGGCGGTTCTTGGGCAGGTTCAGCTCCTTTTGCAGCTCAGTCAGCCGAACACTGGCATTAAAAGATTGGCGGAAATGCACACAGACTTTCCTGGCCTGCCTCAGGACATCCTGTAAGCCTGGGAACCTGCCCAAGAACCGCTGCACCACCAGGTTGAGGACGTGAGCCATCCAGGGCACATGGGTGAGCTGCCCCTGTCGCAGGGCGGAGAGGAGGTTGGTGCCATTGTCAGAAACGACCATTCCTGGCTTAAGCTGACGTGGCGTCAACCACCTCTCGGCCTGCCCCTGCAGAGCTGCCAGAACCTCTGGCCCAGTGTGGCTCCTGTCCCCCAAACACACCAGCACAAGCACGGCATGGCATCTTTTTGCCTGCGTACTTGCGTAGCCCCTTGTACGCCTACGGAGCACCGCTGGTTCCGAGGACAGAGCACTGGAGGAAGAAGAAGAGGAGGGGGTGGAGGAGAGAGGTGTGTCACAACCAGTAGCAGTAGTAGCGTTTTGGAGGCGTGGTGGCGGAACAACCTCCAACACTACTGCACCTTGTCCTGCATCCCTCCCAGCTGCCAATAGAGTGACCCAATGGGCCGTGAAAGAAAGGTAACGTCCCTGTCCATGCCTGCTGGACCATGAGTCAGCGGTAATATGCACCTTACCGCTGACCGCCCTGTCCAGCGAGGCATGGACATTGCCTTCCACATGCCGGTAGAGAGACGGAATCGCCTTCCGTGAGAAAAAGTGGCGTTTGGGAACCTGCCACTGAGGCACATTGAACAAACTCACGGAAGGGGGCCGAGTCTACCAACTGAAAAGGCAGCAGTTGAAGTGCTAGCAATTTAGCCAAGCTAGCATTCAACCGCTGGGCATGTGGATGGCTGGGAGTGTACTTCTTTCGACGGTCCAGCAGCTGGGGCAGGGAAATTTGCCTGCTACAATCGGTACTTGGTTGTGACACACCTAATTCTACACCTTCAGTCCTCTCACAGCAGCTTTCAGAGAGGACTGAAGATGTAGTGGGGATGGAGATCCCAGCTGATGAGGAGCAAGGAGAGGTCCGCTTAGTTCTTTGGTGTGGGTCTTTTATGTGTGCCTGCCAACGAGCTGCATGGCAGGTCGACATATGTCTGGTCATGCTTGTGGTGCCCAAGCGGCTGATGTTTTGGCCACGCGAGATACGCTTGAGACAAATATTGCAAATAGCAGTGGTGCGATCTGATGCACTCGTCTCAAAAAAGGCCCACACCAAAGAACTTTTCTGATAACGTGCAGAGGCAGCGCCCTGCACAGGCGGAGCTCTGCGGTGTTGTACAGTTGCTGTGCTGGCCTCTAGCTGGCCTCCAGGGGGCATCCTGCCTTGTTGGACATGTGACGCCGCATCCTCCTCCTCCTCGTCCTCCTCCTCATCCTCTCTCCCTCCAGGCACCCACGTGGCGTCAGTGACCTCATCATCCCCTCCCTCTTCACCACTAGAGCAAACC
Source organism: Lithobates sylvaticus (assembly GCA_028564925.1). Classification (NCBI taxonomy): domain Eukaryota; kingdom Metazoa; phylum Chordata; class Amphibia; order Anura; family Ranidae; genus Lithobates; species Lithobates sylvaticus. The sequence continues at coordinate 566,900,993 of CM053026.1, read as the reverse complement.
TGGCAGTAAGCTGCAGCTGGTGGAACAGTACTGCCAGATTGCTGTCCTTCAGACTTCCTCAAGCTGGGTATCATCATCCGAGCCTTCGAATCGTTGGGCATCCTCCTGGAGCATGTACCCAACACTGTGCTCAAAGAGTTCGGGGGACTCCTCAGGAGGACATGGTGGGTCTAGGGAAGGGGTGGCTGATGATGCCATTGAGTACGCGTTGGCAGCTGCTCTGCCAGTACCCTGAGCCTGGGTGAGAGAGGATGAGGAGGATGAGGAGGGCTTGGTCATCCATTCTACCAAGCCTTCAGCATGATGCGGCTCCACATGTCCAGCTGCCGTAAACAAAGACGCGCGTGTCCCATGGTCACGTGCTGATGACGATGCACGACCACGTCCATGGCCACGGCCACGTCCACTAGAAACAGAGCCTGCCTGCCCTGTGTTCTTGGCTCTGCACGCTCTGCCTCCCCTTGGCGGTCTTCCAGCCATTGTAGTCGGTAGTCCTGTGGGTGCTGCTGAGAAGAAAATATAGGAGCTCTGTGTGATGCCACTAACACACTAGAAGTCCTATAGGTGCTTCTGCAAAGAAAATATAGGAGCTCTGTGTGATGCCACTAACACACTAGAAGTCCTGTGGGTGCTGCTGAGAAGAAAATATAGGAGCTCTGTGTGATGCCACTAACACACTAGAAGTCCTATGGGTGCTTCTGCAAAGAAAATATAGGAGCTCTGTGTGATGCCACTAAAACACACTAGAAGTCCTGTGGGTGCTGCTGAGAAGAAAATATAGGAGCTCTGTGTGATGCCACTAACACACTAGAAGTCCTGTGGGTGCTTCTGAGAAGAAAATATAGGAGCTCTGTGTGATGCCACTAACACACTAGAAGTCCTGTGGGTGCTGCTGAGAAGAAAATATAGGAGCTCTGTGTGATGCCACTAACACACTAGAAGTCCTATGGGTGCTGCTGAGAAGAAAATATAGGAGCTCTGTGTGATGCCACTAACACACTAGAAGTCCTATGGGTGCTTCTGCAAAGAAAATATAGGAGCTCTGTGTGATGCCACTAACACACTAGAAGTCCTATGGGTGCTTCTGCAAAGAAAATATAGGAGCTCTGTGTGATGCCACTAACACACTAGAAGTCCTGTGGGTGCTGCTGAGAAGAAAATATAGGAGCTCTGTGTGATGCCACTAACACACTAGAAGTCCTATGGGTGCTTCTGCAAAGAAAATATAGGAGCTCTGTGTGATGCCACTAACACACTAGAAGTCCTATGGGTGCTTCTGAAAGAAAATATAGGAGCTCTGTGTGATGCCACTAACACACTAGAAGTCCTGTGGGTGCTTCTGAGAAGAAAATATAGGAGCTCTGTGTGATGCCACTAACACACTAGAAGTCCTATGGGTGCTTCTGCAAAGAAAATATAGGAGCTCTGTGTGATGCCACTAACACACTAGAAGTCCTGTGGGTGCTGCTGAGAAGAAAATATAGGAGCTCTGTGTGATGCCACTAACACACTAGAAGTCCTATGGGTGCTTCTGAGAAGAAAATATAGGAGCTCTGTGTGATGCCACTAACACACTAGAAGTCCCTGTGGGTGCTGCTGAGAAGAAAATATAGGAGCTCTGTGTGATGGGACTAACACACTACAAGTCCTATGGGTGCTTCTGGGAAGAAAATATAGGAGCTCTGTGTGATGGGACTAACACACTACAAGTCCTATGGGTGCTTCTGCAAAGACAATATAGGAACTCTGTGTGATGGGACTAACACACTACAAGTCCTATGGGTGCTTCTGGGAAGAAAATATAGGAGCTCTGTGTGATGGGACTAACACACTACAAGTCCTATAGGTGCTTCTGGGAAGAAAATATAGGAGCTCTGTGTGATGGGACTAACACACTACAAGTCCTATGGGTGCTTCTGGGAAGAAAATATAGCTCTGTGTGATGGGACTAACACACTACAAGTCCTATGGGTGCTTCTGGGAAGAAAATATAGGAGCTCTGTGTGATGGGACTAACACACTACAAGTCCTATGGGTGCTTCTGGGAAGAAAATATAGGAGCTCTGTGTGATGGGACTAACACACTACAAGTCCTATGGGTGCTTCTGGGAAGAAAATATAGCTCTGTGTGATGGGACTAACACACTACAAGTCCTATGGGTGCTTCTGGGAAGAAAATATAGGAGCTCTGTGTGATGGGACTAACACACTACAAGTCCTATGGGTGCTTCTGCAAAGAAAATATAGGAACTCTGTGTGATGGGACTAACACACTACAAGTCCTATGGGTGCTTCTGGGAAGAAAATATAGGAGCTCTGTGTGATGGGACTAACACACTACAAGTCCTATGGGTGCTCTGGGAAGAAAATATAGGAGCTCTGTGTGATGGGACTAACACACTACAAGTCCTATGGGTGCTTCTGGGAAGAAAATATAGGAGCTCTGTGTGATGGGACTAACACACTACAAGTCCTATGGGTGCTTCTGGGAAGAAAATATAGGAGCTCTGTGTGATGGGACTAACACACTACAAGTCCTATGGGTGCTTCTGCAAAGAAAATATAGGAACTCTGTGTGATGGGACTAACACACTACAAGTCCTATGGGTGCTTCTGGGAAGAAAATATAGGAGCTCTGTGTGATGGGACTAACACACTACAAGTCCTATGGGTGCTTCTGGGAAGAAAATATAGGAGCTCTGTGTGATGGGACTAACACACTACAAGTCCTATGGGTGCTTCTGGGAAGAAAATATAGGAGCTCTGTGTGATGGGACTAACACACTACAAGTCCTATGGGTGCTTCTGCAAAGAAAATATAGGAACTCTGTGTGATGGGACTAACACACTACAAGTCCTATGGGTGCTTCTGGGAAGAAAATATAGGAGCTCTGTGTGATGGGACTAACACACTACAAGTCCTATAGGTGCTTCTGGGAAGAAGATATAGGAGCTCTGTGTGATGGGACTAACACACTACAAGTCCTATGGGTGCTTCTGGGAAGAAAATATAGGAGCTCTGTGTGATGGGACTAACACACTACAAGTCCTGTGGGTGCTTCTGAGAAGAAAATATAGGAGCTCTGTGTGATGCCACTAACACACTACAAGTCCTGTGGGTGCTGCTGGGAAGAAAATATAGGAGCTCTGTGTGATGCCACTAACACACTACAAGTCCTGTGGGTGCTGCTGGGAAGAAAATATAGGAGCTCTGTGTGATGCCACTAACACACTACAAGTCCTGTGGGTGCTGCTGGGAAGAAAATATAGGAGCTCTGTGTGATGCCACTAACACACTACAAGTCCTGTGGGTGCTGCTGGGAAGAAAATATAGGAGCTCTGTGTGATGGGACTAACACACTACAAGTCCTATAGGTGCTTCTGGGAAGAAAATATAGGAGCTCTGTGTGATGGGACTAACACACTACAAGTCCTATGGGTGCTTCTGGGAAGACAATATAGGAACTCTGTGTGATGGGACTAACACACTACAAGTCCTATGGGTGCTTCTGGGAAGAAAATATAGGAGCTCTGTGTGATGGGACTAACACACTACAAGTCCTATAGGTGCTTCTGGGAAGAAAATATAGGAGCTCTGTGTGATGGGACTAACACACTACAAGTCCTATGGGTGCTTCTGGGAAGAAAATATAGCTCTGTGTGATGGGACTAACACACTACAAGTCCTATGGGTGCTTCTGGGAAGAAAATATAGGAGCTCTGTGTGATGGGACTAACACACTACAAGTCCTATGGGTGCTTCTGGGAAGAAAATATAGGAGCTCTGTGTGATGGGACTAACACACTACAAGTCCTATAGGTGCTTCTGGGAAGAAAATATAGGAGCTCTGTGTGATGGGACTAACACACTACAAGTCCTATGGGTGCTTCTGCAAAGAAAATATAGGAACTCTGTGTGATGGGACTAACACACTACAAGTCCTATGGGTGCTTCTGGGAAGAAAATATAGGAGCTCTGTGTGATGGGACTAACACACTACAAGTCTTATGGGTGCTTCTGGGAAGAAAAAATAGCTCTGTGTGATGGGACTAACACACTACAAGTCCTATGGGTGCTTCTGGGAAGAAAATATAGGAGCTCTGTTTGCTGCCACTAACACACTACAAGTCCTATGGGTGCTTTTGGGGTGCAGTGCTGTACTAACAGCACTGCGGTTGGTACTACTGAAATACTGTACTAACAGTAAGACACGCACCAGACTAATCCCTAGCAGCAGCTAAAAACACACTAACCAGCAGCAGCAATGGACGATCAATGACAGGTAGCAATGGTTTAGCAAATAAATAGCCAATGGTTTAGCAAAGTATAGCAAATCTTTCTATAGGAATCTAGCAAAGAGTGACACAGAATCAGCCTGATCTCCCCTAAAGCCGGAACTCATGTGACCGGCGCCGACGGCGTGGCGGCCTTTTAAATGTGGGGCGTGTACTAAAGCCCCTGAGCTTTAATTGGCTACAGGCGTCCTGCCTGTAGCCAATTATTGCTCTCCGAGTTTCCGGCGCTGTGATTGGCCAAGCATGCGGGGTCACAGTGCATGCTTGGCCAATCATCAGCCAGCAATGCACTGCGCCGGCCGCGCCGGCCGCAATGCATTGCGGGGCCGCTCGCATCACACGAATGTGATGCGAACGGCCAAAGTAGTTCTGGGCTCGCCGAGCGAGCGAACGCCCGGTGCTCGATGCGAACGTGGGTTCGCATCGAGCACCGGGCCCATCCCTATTCATGTATACAATGATAATAAAGTATTACCTTATTTTATCTTATTACAAAAATAAATAATATATATATATATTATTTATAAATATATATATATATATATATATATATATCTTTTTTTTTCAATATTTTAAATATAAGTATTAACTGCTTCCCGACCGCTACACGCACATATACTGCGGCAGAAGGGCACGTACAGGCAGAATCACGTACCTGTACGTTGCCCTTTAAGAGGCGGCCGGTGGGCGCGCGCGTGGCCACGGGAAGCTACGTGAGTCGGATCACAGGTCCCGCGGAATTGATCGCTGCGGGGATACCCGCGATCGCCTCACGGAAAGGAAGAATGGGGAGATGCTAATGTAAACAAGCATCTCCCCGTTCTGCCTAGTGACAGTGTCACTGATCTCTGCTCCGTGTGATCGGAGTAGAGATCAGTGATGTGTCACACACAGCCATGCCCCCCACAGTTAGAAACACGCCCTTAGGACAAACTCAACCCCTACACTGCCACCTAGTGGTTCCCCCCCTTACTACCAGTGTCATTTACACAGGAATCAGTTTGTTTGTATAGCACTGATTGCTGTATAAATGACAATGGTCCCAAAAATGTGTCAAAAATGTCCAATGTGTCCGCCATAATGTCGCAGTCACAATAAAAATCGCAGATCGCCACTATTAAAAAAATAAAATAAAAAAATGCCATAAGAAACTATCTCCTATTTTGTAAACGCTATAACTTTTGCGCAAACCAATCAATAATTGCTTATTGCGATTTTTTTACCAAAAATATGAAGAATACGTATTGGCCTAAACTGAGGAAAAAAATATTTGTTTTATATATTTTTGGGGGATATTTATTATAGCAAAAAATAATGTGTTTTTTTCAAAATTGTCGCTCTTTTTTTGTTTATAGCACAAAAAATAAAAACCACAGGGGTGATCAAATTCCACCAAAAGAAAGCTCTATCTGTGGGAAAAAAAGGATGTCAATTTTGTTTAGGAGCCACGTTGCACGACCGTGCAATTGTCAGTTAAAGCGACGCAGTGCTGAATCGCAAAAAGTGCTCTGGTCAGGAAGGGGGTAAATTCTTTCGGGCCTGAAGTGGTTAAAGAGGAAGTAAAGCCTCCTTCAAAAAAAAAAAAAAACGGAACCTGCAAGGCAAAGGCATAATGAGCTAGCAAGCATAGCATACTAGCTCATTATTAATAACTTAGCTGAGAACGAAGCCCCCGAAGCAAAATTCAGCTGGTCCCTACTGAGGCGGCTGAATTTCGATTCATGTATGGCCACCATTAGTAGCAAAGAGATTTATTCACCAGCACAACTCTAGCCTTTAAGGCATCGTCAAATTCAACTTTACCCTATCTCAGTTTTAATCTACAATGACTAATGCATTTTACAGTAAACATAAGGAATGTCCTTTGTTATTTTAGAAGCGTTCTGTTCATTGTATGTGTTTCTGTCAGAAACCATGAATCAGACTGAGACAGAAATACAGTTAAATCACACTTGTTTAATAACAATAATACAAAGGGTAAACAGAGTAAACATAGTCAAAACCATCTGGAACCAAAACGAATAGTCAGACAAGCCAAAACGTCAGGGAGCCAGAGATGAGCATAGTAGGACAGCAAGCAGGATTTGGAGCCAGACGGAATGCCAGCCAAAAAAGTCTTCAACAGGAACACAGGAGAGCATCTCTAGAGATGTGATCAAGGCAAAGGCTGATATCATCTGGGGCTGGAAAGCTTACGTAGGCAGGACTGATGAACAGGATATCATCAATAGGTGAGTCACTGTGGAGAGATAGGAGCTGGCAATTAGCCGACAGCTGAGCGGCCAACTTTGAGAAGGAAGGGCTGAGCCCAGCCCTGACAGTACCCCCTCCTCAATGACCCCTCCCCCTCGAAGGACCACCAGGCTTGAGGGGAAAATGTCTATGGAAATCACGGAGGAGGACAGGGGCATGTATGTAGAGGATGAGACCCAAGAGCATTCCTCCGGCATTCCTCCGGACCGTGGGATGCCATTAAAGTTCATTATCAGAGACGTACTTACCCAGACCGAGATGCTGAGAGCGGTTCACCCTTGCGACCCGGCGCAATCTGCCCCTGGTGATGAGACAGGGAACAAACGGCACCAGGAGGCACAGGTTACCTCCGACAAGTGGGCGGAACTGGTGAGAAGCCTGGAGGAGATGTGGACCTGGCCCGGGCAGACCGGCAGATGGCAGGAAGGAGAGGCAGGAGCCCAAACACCCAGCTGAGAGTCAAACACCGGTCACTGAGCAGGCAGCTGCTATGCAAGTCCAGGATGCAGGCCGAGGGTCAAACACAGGATCAATAGCAAAGTCCGTGGAAGCAAGCCGAGGCTCAAACACAGGATCAATAGCAAAGTCCGTGGAGGCAAGCCGAGGGTCAAACACAGGATCAATAGCAAGTCCGTGGAAGCAAGCCGAGGGTCAAACACAGGATCAATAGCAAAGTCCGTGGAGGCAAGCCGAGGGTCAAACACAGGATCAGCAGCAAAGTCCTTTTGAGCAGGCAGGGGTCAAACACAGGAGGAGTAACAAGTCCGTTGATCAAGCCACGTAATCGTGTGTATAAAACCCCTGAATTGCGTCATAATAAAGGAGAACGGTTATTCGGAAAGATGCTGAGCGTATCTTTTGTGTCTGTTCCCTACTGCAGTAGTTATTATTAATTTGGAACCACTAATCAATAGACATGTGCGATTCGTTTCGTGCGAATTCGTAATTCGTACGAATTTTTCGAAATTCGTACGAATTTACGAATCTGTAGTACGAATTTTTTTTTTACGAATTCCGTACGGAATACGAAATTCCGTTTACGAATTTCGTCGCCGAATGATTCGAATGAATTCGAATGAATTCGAATGACAAAGTGTCATTTTTGCAGGAAAAATTCCGTTTACGAATTTCAGCTCCAAATTATTCGAATCCAACTACCAATATCAAATTTCAACTAATTCAAACAAAATTATTATAGCAGATATAACGAATGAATTCAAATGAATTCGAATGATTCGAATGACAAAGTGTCATTTTTGCAAAAAAAAAAGCTATTTAAAAAACAGTCATTCACTGATATAAAAAAAAAAAAAAAAGCGTAGGGGTCCCCCCAAATTCAATAACCAGGCCCTTCAGGTCTGGTATGGATATTAAGGGGGACCCCAGCCAAAAAAAAAAAAAAAAATGGTGTGGGGTCCCCCCCAAATATCCATACCAGACCCTTCAGGTCTGGGATGGATTTTAAGGGGAACCCCGGCCAAAAAAAAAAAAAAAAAAATGGCGTGGGGTCCCCCTCAAAATCCATACCAGACCCTTTATCCGAGCACGCAACCTGGCAGGCCGCAGGAAAGGAGGGGGGATGAGAGCGCCCCCCCCTCCCGCCTGAACCGTACCAGGCCACATGCCCTCAACATTGGGAGGGTGCTTTGGGGTCCCCCCCAAAGCACCTTGTCCCCATGTTGATGAGGACAAGGGCCTCATCCCCACAACCGTGCCCGGTGGTTGTGGGGGTCTGCGGGCGGGGGGCTTATCGGAATCTGGAAGCCCCCTTTAACAAGGGGACCCCCAGATCCCGCCCCCCCCCCTGTGTGAAATGGTAAGGGGGTACAAAAGTACCCCTACCATTCCACCAAAAAAGTGGCAAAAATGGTAAAAATGACAGGAGACGGTCTTTGACAATTCCTTTATTAAAATCTTCTTTCTTCTTTCTTCTGGTCTTCCTTTCTTCATCTTCTCCTTCCGTCATCTTCTTCCATCTTCTTCTTCCTTCGATTCGCTTCTTCTTCCTCCGGTCTTCTCGTCCTTCTCGTCCGGCGTCGTCCTTCTCGTCCGGCATCGTCGTCTCTTCTCGCAGGCCGCTCCTCGCAATGGGAGGCTCCCGCTCTGTGAGGCTCCGCTCCGGCTGACAGGTCTTTTATAACGAAGGCACCTGGTAACCCCGCCCCCTCTGACGCATGGGGACGTCATGTGGAATTACCTATGGCTTTCCCCATGACGTCAGAGGGGGGGCGGGGTCACCAGGTGCCTTCGTTATAAAAGACCTGTCACCCGGAGCGGAGCCTCACAGAGCGGGAGCCTCCCATTGCGAGGAGCGGCCTGCGAGAAGAGACGACGATGCCGGACGAGAAGGACGACGCCGGATGAGAAGGACGAGAAGACCGGAGGAAGAAGAAGCGAATCGAAGGAAGAAGAAGATGGAAGAAGATGAAAGAAGATGACGGAAGGAGAAGATGAAGAAAGGAAGACCAGAAGAAAGAAGAAAGAAGATTTTAATAAAGGAATTGTCAAAGACCGTCTCCTGTCATTTTTACCATTTTTGTCACCTTTTTTGGTGAAATGGTAGGGGTACTTTTGTACCCCCTTACCATTTCACACAGGGGGGGGGCGGGATCTGGGGGTCCCTTTGTTAAAGGGGGCTTCCAGATTCCGATAAGCCCCCCACCCGCAGACCCCCACAACCACCGGGCACGGTTGTGGGGATGAGGCCCTTGTCCTCATCAACATGGGGACACGGTGCTTTGGGGGGGGACCCCAAAGCACCCTCCCAATGTTGAGGGCATGTGGCCTGGTACGGTTCAGGCGGGAGGGGGGGCCGCTCTCGTCCCCCCCTCCTTTCCTGCGGCCTGCCAGGTTGCGTGCTCGAATAAGGGTCTGGTATGGATTTTGAGGGGGACCCCACGCCATTTTTTTTGGCTAGGGTTCCCCTTAAAATCCATCCCAGACCTCAAGGGTCTGGTATGGATTTTGAGGGGGACCCTACGCCATTTTTTTTTTTTTTGACTGGGGTCCCCCTTAATATCCATCCCAGACCTGAAGGGCCTGGTTATTGAATTTGGGGGGACCCCTACGCATTTTTTTATCAATGACTTCAATGAATGACAGTTCTCTGTATTACGGATCCAACAATTCATTTGCCGGCAATAGCTGCGAGTGATTTTAAATAGTTTTTTTTCCTGCAAAAATGACACTGCAGGAACAGTTCCCTATATTAGATATACTGAATCTCGAATCATTCGAAGCATTCGTTATATCCGCTATTATAATTTCTTTCATATTAGTTGAAATTAGATATTTGTTAGTTACAATACAACATTCGAATTGTTCTCTGTATTACGGGAATCGGCAATTAGCCGCGAGTGATTTTAAATGTCTTTTTTCCTGCAAAAATGACACATTGTACAGAGAGAGTTCTAAGCATGGGAAACATGACCCCTTCTATATACTATATACTCTATAGTATGCCTATGAATGGGGTCATGTTTCCCGTGCTTAGAACTGTCTCTGTACAATGTGTCATTTTTGCAGGAAAAAAAGACATTTAACCGCTTCCCGACCGGCCACTGCATATATACGTCAGCAGAATGGCACGGGCAGGCAGAATCACGTACCTGTACGTGATCGTGCATGTGCCTGCCCGTGGGTCGCGCGCGCGCCGCTAGCGGCGCGCTCGCGACCCGGTCGGGAGCTCCGTGACCCCGGCCGCGGGACCAGCGGACCCGATCGCCGCTGGTATCCCGCGATCGGGTTACGGAGCTGAAGAACGGGGAGAGGTCTATGTAAACAAACCTCTCCCCGCGCTTCCTACACTGACTGTCAGTGATCGGCGGTTCCCTGTCATCGGGAACACCGATCAATGACGTCAGACGTACAGCCACGCCCCCCTACTGTAAAAAAAACACAACACGTCACACTGACTCCTCCCCGCCCCCTAGTGGTTAACCCCCTAACTACAACTGTCATTTACATAGTAATCAGTGCTATTTAAATAGCAGTGATTGCTGTATAAATGACAAATGTCCCAAAAATGTGTCAAAAATGTCTGATGTGTCCGCCAAAATGTCGCAGTCACAATAAAAATCGCTGATCGCCGCCATTACTAATAAAAAAAAAATATTAATAAAAATGCTATAAAACTATCCCCTATTTTGTAAACGCTATAACTTTTGCGCAAACTAATCAATAATCGCTAATTGCGATTTTTTTTACCAAAAATATGTAGAAGAATACGTATCGGCCTAAACTGAGGAAAAAAAATGTTTTTTTATATATTTTTTTGGGGATATTTATTATAGCAAAAAGTAAAAAATATTGCATTTTTTTCAAAATTGTCGCTCTATTTTTGTTTATAGCGCAAAAAATAAAAACCGCAGGGGCGATCAAATACCACCAAAAGAAAGCTCTATTTGTGGGAAAGCTCTATTTTGTTTTGGAGCCACGTCGCATGACCGCGCAATTGTTAGTTAAAGCGACGCAGTGCCGAATTGCAAAAAGGGGCCTGGTCCTTTAGCTGCAAATTGGTCCGGGGCTGAAGTGGTTAAAATCACTCGCGGCTAATTGCCGATTCCCGTAATACAGAGAACAATTCGAATGTTGTATTGTAACTAACATATATCTAATTTCAACTAATATGAAAGAAATTATAATAGCGGATATAACGAATGATTCGAATGATTCGAGATTCAGTATATCTAATATAGAGAAATGTTCCCGCACAGTGTCATTTTTGCAGGAAAAAAAAAAACTATTTAAAATCACTCGCAGCTATTGCCGGCAAATGAATTGTTGGATCCGTAATACAGAGAACTGTCATTCATTGAAGTCATTGATAAAAAATGCGTAGGGGTCCCCCCAAATTAAATAACCAGGCCCTTCCGGTCTGGGATGGATATTAAGGGGGACCCCAGCCAAAAAAAAAAAAAAAATGGCGTAGGGTCCCCCTCAAAATCCATACCAGACCCTTGAGGTCTGGGATGGATTTTAAGGGGAACCCTAGCCAAAAAAAAATGGCGTGGGGTCCCCCTCAAAATCCATACCAGACCCTTATCCGAGCACGCAACCTGGCAGGCCGCAGGAAAAGAGGGGGGACGAGAGCGCCCCCCCTCCCGCCTGAACCGTACCAGGCCACATGCCCTCAACATTGGGAGGATGCTTTGGGGTCCCCCCCAAAGCACCTTGTCCCCATGTTGATGAGGACAAGGGCCTCATCCCCACAACCGTGCCCGGTGGTTGTGGGGGTCTGCGGGCGGGGGGCTTATCGGAATCTGGAAGCCCCCTTTAACAAGGGGACCCCCAGATCCCCCCCCCTGTGTGAAATGGTAAGGGGGTACAAAAGTACCCCTACCATTTCACCAAAAAAGTGTCAAAAATTACAGGAGACGGTCTTTGACAATTCCTTTATTAAAATCTTCTTTCTTCTTTCTTCTGGTCTTCCTTTCTTCATCTTCTCCTTCCGTCATCTTCTCCTTCCGTCATCTTCTTCCATCTTCTTCTTCCTTCGATTCGCTTCTTCTTCCTCCGGTCTTCTCGTCCTTCTCGTCCGGCGTCGTCCTTCTCGTCCGGCATTGTCGTCTCTTCTCGCAGGCCGCTCCTCGCAATGGGAGGCTCCCGCTCTGTGAGGCTCCGCTCCGGCTGACAGGTCTTTTATAACGAAGGCACCTGGTGACCCCGCCCCCCCTCTGACGTCATGGGGAAAGCCATAGGGAATTCCACATGACGTCCCCATGCGTCAGAGGGGGCGGGGTTACCAGGTGCCTTCGTTATAAAAGACCTGTCACCCGGAGCGGAGCCTCACACAGCGGGAGCCTCCCATTGCGAGGAGCGGCCTGCGAGAAGAGACGACGATGCCGGACGAGAAGACCGGAGGAAGAAGAAGCGAATCGAAGGAAGAAGAAGATGGAAGAAGATGACGGAAGGAGAAGATGAAGAAAGGAAGACCAGAAGAAAGAAGAAAGAAGATTTTAATAAAGGAATTGTCAAAGACCGTCTCCTGTCATTTTTTACCATTTTTGCCACTTTTTTGGTGAAATGGTAGGGGTACTTTTGTACCCCCTTACCATTTCACACGGGGGGGGCGGGATCTGGGGGTCCCCTTGTTAAAGGGGGCTTCCAGATTCCGATAAGCCCCCCGCCCGCAGACCCCCACAACCACCGGGCACGGTTGTGGGGATGAGGCCCTTGTCCTCATCAACATGGGGACAAGGTGCTTTGGGGGGACCCCAAAGCACCCTCCCAATGTTGAGGGCATGTGACCTGGTACGGTTCAGGCGGGAGGGGGGGCCGCTCTCGTCCCCCCTCCTTTCCTGCGGCCTGCCAGGTTGCGTGCTGATGCAAGCCGGGGTCAAACACAGGATCAGTAGCAAAGTCCGTTAGAGCAAGCCGGGGGTCAAACACAGGATCAGTAGCAAAGTCCGTTAGAGCAAGCCGGGGGTCAAACACAGGATCAATAGCAAAGTCCGTTTAGAGCAAGCCGGGGGTCAAACACAGGATCAGCAGCAAAGTCCTTTTGAGCAGGCAGGGGTCAAACACAGGAGAAGTATCAAGTCCGTTGATCAAGCCAGGGGTCAAACACAGGAGAAGCAGCGGAGTCCGTTAGCAAGCCAGGGGGTCAAACACAGGAGGAAGCAGCAGTCCGTTATAGCAAGCCAGGGGGTCAAGACACAGGGAGCAGATCTGGTTTTTACACAGGGACGCACAGGCACTAAGCTGGAAAGACAGACCAGCAAAGTGCCTGTGCGTCAGGCAGCTTTTATAGGCGCCCAGAGGACGCTAATTGTGCGCCATAGCGCACAAGCGTGCGCTTGTGCGCATGCACGAGCGCCGGACCGCCGAGCCGCGAGTGCGCATGCGCCGGAGCGCCGGGCCCCCGCGCATGCGCACTGGAGAGCGGGCCGCTCGTCCGGCGCCGTAGCCCTGACAGTGCCCCCCCCCCCCCGAGGGGTGGCCTCTGGACACCCAAACTGGCCATTAGCTCAGGGTGAGCCTGGTGGAATGCCTGAATCAAACGTGGAGCGTGTAGGTTCCTTGAGGGTTCCCACGAATTGTCCTCGGGAGGGTAACCCTTCCACCTAATCAGGTATTGGAGCTGCCTGCCCTTTTTCCTGCAACTCAGAATTTCTTCCACCTCGAACTCCTTCTCGCCCTCGATTAAAACAGGAGGAGGAGGTGGTTTTTCCCTGCCAGGGAAGGGGCTGGGGGTGGTGGGTTTCAGAAGGGAAGCATGAAAAACAGGATGAATCCTATAACTTGGTGGTAGATCAAGTTCGAAGGCCACAGGGTTTACGATCCTTTTGACTTTGAATGGGCCGATGAACCTTGGCCCCAATTTTCGGGAGGGAACGGGTAATTTCAGGTTGGTGGAGGACAGCCAGACCTCTTCGTTGACACCAAATGCCGGATTCTCTTTCCTCCCTTTATTAAAGTTCTTGCTGTACCCTTCTTGAGCCTCTTGCATAAATTTTTGCAATTTTTGGAAATTGATTTGTAGAGACTCCACGCGATCCTGAGCTGCAGGGACAGAGTTTTCCGGGGGAGATTCGGGAAGAAATGAGGGGTGGAAGCCAAAGTTGGCCCAGAAAGGTGTTTGCTTGGTGGCGGAGTGGATAGAGTTGTTGTACGCAAACTCGGCGTATGGTAAGAGGGCAGACCAGTCATTTTGGGAATCTGAGCAGAAGCAACGGAGGTACTGTTCCAGTGTCTGGTTGGTCCTTTCCGTTTGACCGTTGCTCTGGGGATGGTAGGCGGAAGACAAGCAGATTTTTATTTCAAGAGACTTGCATAATTCTTTCCAAAATTTAGAAGTAAACTGGGTACCCCTGTCCGAAGTGATGCTTTTAGGTACCCCGTGAAGCCTTACGATTTCCTTAAAGAATACGTCAGCCGTGGTGGAGGCGGACGGGGTACCCACCAAGGGTAAAAAATGTGCCATCTTAGAGAGCCGGTCCACGATAACGAGAATAATGGTGTATTCCCCAGAAAGGGGTAACTCCACGATAAAGTCCATGGAGACTTCTGCCCAAGGGCGTTCAGGGATGGGTAGTGGTCTTAGTAGCCCCCAGGATTTGGTCTTAGGTCCCTTGCTGCGCTGGCATGGAACGCAGGAGGCGACATAGTCCCTACAGTCCTGCCTCCAGCCTGGCCACCAAAAGGAACGGGAGATAAGCTCAGCGGTTTTCCTGGAACCAAAATGGCCTGCTAGCTTGTGGTCATGAAAGGTTTCAAGTACAAGGGGTCTTACTCCAAGGGGGACGAAGATCTTTTCCCCAGACCACAGGAGATCATCGTGTTTGGCCAGAGAAAGGTTGGTAGGGGCCTGGTCATGTTCAGTAGCAGTTTTGATCGTATTCATGAGATCCACCTGAGTAAGCAGGCCGAAGTTTTGAGGGGACAAGATAGTGCTAGGTTCGGTTTCTTGGGTAGACTCTAGGAACATGCGGGAGAGCGCGTCGGCCTTTCCGTTTTTGGAGCCTGGTCTATAGGCGATGAGAAAATTGAATCTCGAAAAGAAGAGGGCCCATCTAGCCTGCCTGGGTCTCAGTCGTTTGGCTGTCCTGAGATATTCGAGATTTTTATGGTCGGTCCAGACCATAACAGGGTGAGATGCCCCCTCCAAGAGGTACCGCCACTCTTCAAGGGCAAATTTAATGGCTAGTAGTTCCCTGTCCCCCACGTCATAATTCCTCTCTGGAGGGCTCAGCTTTCGGGAGGCAAAGGCCACCGGGTGAAGGAGGGCCTTAGCGCCCTGGCGCTGGGAGAGGATGGCACCGAGAGCAGTTTCGGAAGCATCCACCTCCAGTAAAAAGGGCAATGCGGGGTTTGGGTGCCGTAGGATCAGGGCGGAGGAGAACAGGGACTTCAACTGAGCGAAGGCCGCCTGGGCTTCTGGGGACCAACAGAACTGACTGTGTTGATGGGTGAGTAGGGTGATTGGTGCCACAATGGAGGAGAAGCCAATGATAAATCTCTGATAAAAGTTGGCAAACCCGATAAACCTCTGGACTCCCTTTTTGTCTTTGGGGGCCGGCCAATCTTGGATAGCTTGGACTTTTTGTGGGTCCATGGCGACCCCATTGGTAGAGATAATAAACCCCAGGAATTGCACGGTGGACTTTTCAAATTCGCATTTTTCTGCCTTGAGGTAGAGTTTGTGTTGCCTGAGGATGGTGAGGACTATTTTAACGTGCGTTCGGTGGAGTTCGGGAGTGGCAGAGAAAATAAGGATATCATCCAGATAGACCACTAGGAAGTCATCTAGGTATCTTCGGAAGATATCGTTCACTAAGTGTTGGAACGTCGCCGGGGCGTTACAGAGCCCGAACGGCATTACAAGGTACTCGTAGTGCCCGAACCTTGATCTGAAAGCGGTCTTCCACTCATCACCCGCCCTGATCCGTATGAGATTGTAGGCCCCGCGGAGATCAAGTTTAGAGAAGATCTGTGCAGACCGAAAGCGCTGGAATAATTCGGGGATGAGGGGAAGAGGATACCTGTTTTTAATGGTGATCTTATTGATTTCTCTGTAGTCAATACAGGGTCTCAGTGAGCCATCCTTCTTCTCAACGAAGAAGATGCCGGCTCCGGCTGGCGAAGAGGAAGGACGGATGAATCCTTTGGCCAGGTTCTCGTCAATGTAGGTTTTGAGAGTTACTAACTCGGTTTCGGATAGGGGAAAGATACGGCCGAAAGGGACCGCAGCACCGGGCAAGAGATCTATGGGACAGTCGTAGGGTCGGTGAGGTGGTAGGCGGTCGGCCTGTTGTTTGTCAAAGACGTCCCTGAATTCCAGGTAGACAGGTGGGACGTGTTTCAGGCTGTCGGGCACCGGTACTAGGGCCGAGCAGGAAGCAGGGGTTGAGGAGGAGCAGTTTTGGGAACAGTATTGGGAAGGGAAGGAGACCTCCTTCGTCCGCCAGTTAATCAGGGGTTCATGTGCCTGCAGCCAGGGGAGCCCCAAGATGATGGGGAACATGGGAGACGGAATGATATCCAAGCGGAGGAGCTCCTGATGGCCAGAATCGGTGGTGACAAGGATGGGGCTGGTTTCAAAGGTGATCAAGCCGGAACGCGGAAGGGATCCATCGGCTAGATGAACCTGGAGGCACTGCTTCTTGGGGACAAGGGGAAGATGGAGCCGGGCAGCGAGGGAGGAATCCAAGAAGCAGCTGCATGCCCCGGAATCAACTATGGCTGGGAGGCGGACCTCCTTTCCCGTTAACTGTAAAGAGATAAAGAGGATAATGTAAGTTTGGGACAGACCGGAAACCTGGTAGTTACAGTTAAGTTTGGGAAGGGACTTACTAGGCCTAATGGGGCAGGTGCGAAGGAAGTGCCCGGAACCTCCGCAATAAAGGCACAGATTGGCCTGTCGCCTGCGTAAGCGCTCTTCTGGGGTTAAAGGGGCACGGACCAGGCCCAACTGCATGGGTTCAATTCCGGGAGTGGCCACAGGTGGCCACAGGTGGTGCATGGAACGAAGACTGGGCAGGACTCGGCTTGGGCAACATCCAACTGGGACGAGGTGTCTGAAAACGTTCAGCGCGGCGTTCGCGCAAGCGCCTGTCAATCTTGGTGACTGCTTGTATGAGGTCCTCCAGGGATTCCGGGACGTCGATCCGGGCAAGTTCATCCTTGAGGGTGTCAGAAAGTCCTTGGCGAAACTGATATTTGAGGGCCGGCCCGTTACAGCCGGTGTCGGCTGACCATTTCCTGAATTCGGCAGTGTAGTCTTCGATCGGTCT
Organism: Lithobates sylvaticus; assembly: GCA_028564925.1. NCBI lineage: Eukaryota > Metazoa > Chordata > Amphibia > Anura > Ranidae > Lithobates > Lithobates sylvaticus. Next base: position 566,883,711 of record CM053026.1, on the reverse strand, counting down.
CCGGCCTTGGGAGAGGTTGGCCAGGGGGGTTTCGGCGGTGGCCCCCTTCTGGGGATCGTCATAAAGCTGGCCCATGCTCTCAAAGAAGGTGTCTACGGAGTTCAGCACAGGGTCCCTTTGTTCTATTAGGCTATGGGCCCATGCCTGGGGTTCCTCAGCCAGGAGAGAGATGATGAACCCTACTTTTACTACCTCAGAGGAGAAGGTTCTGGGTTGCAGGGCCAAGTACAGGGAGCAGGCATTCTTGAATGCCCTAAATCTCTTGCGGTCGCCAGAGAATCGTTCAGGTATAGGCACCCTAGGTTCAGGGGAGGCCACGACCACTGTGGGATTGGTAGGAGCTGCAGACGGGGGAACCCCGCTGATGGTGGCAGAGTTGCCAGCTGCGTGGGCAGATGGCCCGGTCAGTTGTTGTAGGCGGCTGTCAATTTGGGTGTATCCCATTTGTAGTTTTTGGACAGCCTCAGTAAGTGCTGCCATCTGCTGACACAGGATCTCAAGGGGAGAACACGCTCTGTCGGTCTCGGACATGGCTGGTCTGTACTATCAGAGACGTACTTACCGAGACCGAGATGCTGAGAGCGGTTCACCCTTACGACCCGGCGCAATCTGCCCCCTGGTGATGAGACAGGGAGCAAACGGCACCAGGAGGCACAGGTCACCTCCGTCAGGTGGGCGGAACTGGTGTGAAGCCTGGAGGAGATGTGAGCCTGGCCCGGGCAGACCGGCAGATGGCAGAAAGGAGAGGCAGGAGCCCAAACACCCGGCTGATGTTGTCACTGTCTACTGTCCATCGGAGTGTTATAGATAAGAAAGGGAAGAATAGTGCTGTTCACAGGTATATGTAGTACATCTGCTAGAAAAAGTAGTTTAGAGGCAAGAGGGTATAGGCACACGTAGAGAAGACTGGCCAGTCATTATGGGCATTAAATTAAGTAAGAGAATGAAGGGTAAGAGACCCTCAAAAATGCCCAGCGCAAGAGGAGCGCTATATATGAACCGAAGGTGCGGTTCCGCCTATACTGAGCCCCTAGATTAATCTCCTCTCTTTTGATCAATATTTTGATCACTAACCATACCTGCTATCACCTTTAACCTGGAACCTCCACACGCTTAGGTGGAGGTAGTCCTGGCCAAAGAGGCAAAAACTCCATTGTGGAGAAAATAATAGCTGAGCAGCTTTTTTCATTACAAAATGACTTTTCATTGTGAAAACAAATGATTGATAAGACATATTTACAGAGTACTGGCTGTACACTCCTGTGGCCAGAATGGCCTTCTAGCTTAATTGTTGGTATGCGGACTTATCAGCAATATGTAAACACAGACAATTCTACATAAAATGGAAGAGGTACAAAAGACAAATATGACTTCAACATGGCTAAACTACTTTTCAAATATATATCCCTTACATTAAAGTAATTGGATCAATAAGTACCCTAGACTGTGATTGCAAAAGGGAAACAAATCAAACACAAAGATTTCTTTAATTTAGTAATTTTTGCAGTGTCTGGTGTGGATCCAGGTGACTTTTCCTTCAAGTTTTGCAAAATTGTACATGAAATAGATGTTGTATTGAGTCTCCAAACATTTCCTTATATATAAATGTCTCTTAACAATCCACAAGTCACCTGGCTTTAGTTTTAGATCCTTCCAAACTTTTAGGATCTGGAATTGGGGAGAAAACACATAAATGAGTTTGTCAAAAACCTTAAAAGATCAGCAACATTCTCTGTGAGATCCGAATGGAGGACTTCAGCTGCTGAGACAAAATATAAGCAAGTGAGTAACACACTCCCAAACCAAATACCATAGGGAGAGAGTCCATCATCCCCTTAGGGGCTTGATAAATTATAAGAAAACACACAGGCAAAAGTTTCCTACTCTACTTTGTCCGCTACATTGTAGACAGTAGGGAGTGTAAAAATAAAACCTCAAAACTTCTAGTAAGGACTCTCCTATAAAAATGATTTCCTCCGTTACTCTCTGTGCTTACAAACTACTTCTGATAACACTTTTTACTGTGGCCTTTGCAGTAGCATTGGCCACTGGACATCCAAAAAACATGTCCATACAGACAAAATGCATACTCATAAGATCCTGACTTGGGCATCTGGATATATCTTTTTGTAATCTCTGGAAGGGATGTTCAGCTTTTGGTAACACCTTTGGTAACAGGTAAAACAAGAAGTGGTATGTTATAAAAACAACTGTGGTGAACCCTGGCTCTATCCCACGCTCATTTGCTAAGGCAGCCATAACTGCTTGTGACTGATGACACGGTCCATGTGTCAAGCTGGAGGGAAAAGAGTGACTGGCAGGCATAAATGATCACCTTTTCCAATGTCCTGTTTCATAAGAAGTTGCCCACTGTGGACCACTTGTTCTTCTCGTTCTGGGGTCCTTAAAGTTGAATTATTAATCCCAGCTATACTGGGCCAGAACTAGGGTGGAATCTGTGAGTTGCACAGACCCAGCAAGTGTCCGGGGCTGTAAATGCAGCATCCTTAGTCGGTCTGCTTCCATGTGTGAGTTTTAATGTTAGTATGGCTACCTCAGCAAGAACCGGGAATGCTGAAAACAGCCGATCAAATTAACTTAGCATGCTTGATTGGTTTACCTGCCGAAGTAAAAACAAACTTCTGGCCCTTCAAATGGAACCAAAAGCTCTCTAATCTCTACTATCTATATAAATATACACTCTTTTTATAGCTCACAGGCTTTGCTAAAACATGGAGCTCTGCTTCTTGAGCTGGGGAAAAAGGATCCAATGACTCTATATACAGAGTATCCTTCTGGGTGATAAACTGCATACTCAGTATAAAACCGGGAATAACTCTACAAAAAAATAAATATCTGGGTCTTCAGGGAGTGTGTCCTGCACTGGGCTCACAGCAGCTGATTCCTACGTCATCAATTTAACACATGTGGTCTCCCCCATCTACAGCCTCCTCCAATAGGGGCAATAAGGTGGCTGGATTAAAATGTACACATTTTTCATTGTTAGATTTGTACATAACTCATATTTTAAACCTTTCATTAGACAAACATTTAGTTAGCTGTATATTTGCTGCGCAAAATGTCGGACCATTAAAAATTAAATATTTGACCAAAATAATGTCTAACTTTGTCTAATAGCACCTTTGCATAAAGGTACAGCTCTAATATATCGGGTGAACCCTTCATTACTGGGTCCAGCTTGCATAACTATATTACAATGGCTTGTTTTCTATCACGCTGTTTGTGTAAGAACTCCAGTTTCATGTTTCAAAAAGACAACTTTTTCCTGACAATATTATATAAATGATAACAATACCCTGCGGTCATGCAGAGATGTCCATAAATCCAAAATATTCTTCTGCTTATACCCACTGTACTTACAAGGAAAAGGGGCATATCATATCACAATCCACACATTCTGCTTTGGATTCAAAAATAAAAATAAATAAAAACAAACAAAGCTCTCAGCCACATCAAAAACTATAAAACAACTGGCTGCAGGTGGGATCTATCCTAACAGGGTGTGTGGACTTGATGTGATGGGTCTGTCATATTTACATTTTATTTATTATTACTCTCACATCATGGACCGCACATCAATTTATTATCAGACTTTAAGATTTAATTTTTGTAGAAAAACTTCTTATGTATCCCATCCATCTTGGCTTTGTTAAACATTATGGCAGCTGTATTCCAATTAACAACCTCATCTTAATCTTTTTTCTTTCCACTCAATAAATGTAAAATTACAAAATTGTTATCTTAAACTAAACTAATACCATTTTTATAAATTCCCCATTAACCTGGATTTCATTTCCAATCAAAGGTTGTCTAAACCAGTTTCAATATATCTATATTATTAATAAAATTGTTAAACTCCAATTATAAATTAATACTCAAATGATAATTTGAATATCACACCCTAATATATATATCCACAGATAACGTTCCTTAAAGGGGGTCATAGTACTTAATTTTACTTAATTCCCTATTAAATGCACTGTTTCCACTATCAAAGGATATTCAATTTGTGTAATACACGGTTAAATGTAACCTTCATTTTACCATGTTTGGAAAACAGATTCAAAAATAATTGTGATCACATTGTTTATCATTAGATTCGTTAACCCGGCACATAAAGTTATAAATGTTTTGGAAGGATCTAAAACTAAAGCCAGGTGACTTGTGGATTGTTAAGAGACATTTATATATAAGGAAATGTTTGGAGACTCAATACAACATCTATTTCATGTACAGTTTTGCAAAACTTGAAGGAAAAGTCACCTGGATCCACACCAGACACTGCAAAAATTACTAAATTAAAGAAATCTTTGTGTTTGATTTGTTTCCCTTTTGCAATCACAGTCTAGGGTACTTATTGATCCAATTACTTTAATGTAAGGGATATATATTTGAAAAGTAGTTTAGCCATGTTGAAGTCATATTTGTCTTTTGTACCTCTTCCATTTTATGTAGAATTGTCTGTGTTTACATATTGCTGATAAGTCCGCATACCAACAATTAAGCTAGAAGGCCATTCTGGCCACAGGAGTGTGCAGCCAGTACTCTGTAAATATGTCTTATCAATCACTTGTTTTTCACAATGAAAAGTCATTTTGTAATGAAAAAAGCTGCTCAGCTATTATTTTCTCCACAATGGAGTTTTTGCCTAAGCGTGTGGAGGTTCCAGGTTAAAGGTGATAGCAGGTATGGTTAGTGATCAAAATATTGCTCAAAAGAGAGGAGATGTAATGGAAATTTGTAAGTTCTGTATATAATTGTATTCCATTTTGTATGTATTGCACACGGCCCTCACTGTGCACACGGCACTAATAATGTTTTCAGTACATGTTTACATTCTTTCGAGTCCTGATTAGAATAAGCCTGCCTATGATACGCCCCTTGTTACCATAAATGAACAATTGTAATATTAATGTGATACCTACGTAATCGTGTGTATAAAACCCCTGAATTGCGTCATAATAAAGGAGAACGGTTATTCGGAAAGATGCTGAGCGTATCTTTGTGTCTGTTCCCTACTGCAGTAGTTATTATTAATTTGGAACCACTAATCAATATGAGGATAGGAGTTGCCTATCTATAAATTTCCAGGACAGAGTCAAACACCGGTCACTGAGCAGGCAGCTGCTATGCAAGTCCAGGATGCAGGCCGAGGGTCAACCACAGGATCAATAGCAAAGTCCGTGGAAGCAAGCCGAGGGTCAAACACAGGATCAATAGCAAAGTCCGTGGAGGCAAGCCGAGGGTCAAACACGGGATCAATAGCAAGTCCGGGGAAGCAAGCCGAGGGTCAAACACAGGATCAATAGCAAAGTCCGTGGAGGCAAGCCGAGGTTCAAACACAGGATCAGCAGCAAAGTCCTTTTGAGCAGGCAGGGGTCAAACACAGGAGGAGTAACAAGTCCGTTGATCAAGCCAGGGGTCAAACACAGGAGGAAGCAGTGGAGTCCGTTAGCAAGCCAGGGGTCAAACACAGGAGGAAGCAGCAGTTCGTTAGAGAAAGCCAGGGGGGTCAAACACAGGGAGCAGATCTGGTTTTTACACAGGGACGCACAGGCACTAAGCTGGAAAGACAGACCAGCAAAGTGCCTGTGCGTCAGGCAGCTTTTATAGGCGCCCAGAGGACGCTAAT
>CM053026.1:566866778-566877585 GCA_028564925.1 Lithobates sylvaticus | reverse complement strand
AGCCCCAAACGGGATCCTGCTGCACCCCAGGAGCTGGGAGTACAGAGACGCCCCAATGTGTATATGGCTAGGTCCAGGATCAGAACTGGAGTGGCGGGGCAAAGCCCTTCACATATTGAAATACAAACTTCGGATGTAACATACTAAACCGGTCAGGTTATGCGCAGGAAATAGCGGTTCGCCAAGAGAGGCGACAGAAAAGGATAGAGAAGCACAATGAGGAAGGAAGAAACGTGTGAGGGGACAGGAAAGACGAGAGGAAGGTGGTGTTCTGTCTGTCAACTTGAACAGTGCGTGATCTAACTGCCCGGAGGCACTCCCGGTATAAGGGAGATGTTGCAGAGGGTAGCCCAGGGTTCCCAGATGGCACTAAACTTCTCGGTAGAGTCATTGAGCTTGGCAACAATTTGTTCCTGGATCATGACCCAGGTTACCTTACGTTTAAACAACCTAAAAGAGATGGTATCTGACTTCCAGGCTTTGGCTATTGTCATTTTGGCTCCTAGGCATAGAAACAGTGCTAGAGCCTGTGAGGCTTTGGATAGCTCTGGGATAGGGAAATTAAGCAACGCCCACCTAGGGTGAGGCATAACAGTGGTACCTGTAAGCGAGCTTATGGAACGGAACACTTTCTTCCAGAACGACCGTATGCGAGGACATGTCCACCACACATGGACCATAGAGCCCTCAAGACCGCAGCCTCGGAAACAAACTGATGATGTACCTGGGAAAAGTATTGCCAGCCTGGAAGGGACATAATACCACCTCAGTAAAACTTTCAAGCTAGCTTCAACAAGGGAGACATTGAGGATACCTTTGTATGCTCTTGTAGAAGCCCGATACCATGTCGCAGAGTCCCAGGAGTCGTCCAAGTCGTCCTCCCAGGCCCTTGCATACGAGGGTATAGACTGTTTAGTCATAAGTGCCGTATAGATCAGTGAAATGCCTCCCCTCTGATCTGCCGTGTTGATACACCAATGTTCAAATGGGGTAATGTTAGGTGGAAGCGGTTTGGTGGTCCATATAGAGTGTAAGAAGTGGGAAATTTGTGTGAACCTATAAAGTTCTGAGTCGGGCATGTCCAATTTCTTCCGACAGTGTTGCAATGTGATGGGTCCAGAGTGGGAGAAGAAGTGTCCGATACGGTACAGGCCCTTGTCAGTCCACCATTTAAAGGCCCCAATGTCCATCCCCGGTGGAAAGTTAGGATTATGAAAGATGTGCATTAGGGGTGTCAGAGGAGAGATTATGGTATTAAGGGAGAAAAGTTTGGTGCAAAGCGCTATAGAGTGCGATAGGGTGGGAGCCATGACAGCTGGCCTATGTTTCGGGGAACATCCCAAAAGGAAGTCAATAGTATGCAATGGAGTAGCCTGCCTTTCCATACTAAGCCAGTCTGGTTTATTATAACTAGAGTAAGCTAACGATATTTGTGCCAGCCGAGCCGCCTGGTAGTAAGCCCAAAGGTTGGGAAGACCTAACCCTCCTTGCGTCTTTAGTCTGTAGAGCGAAATCCGACGGACATCTGTACCTTTCTTAACCCCAGAAACATCTTAGAATGTCTGACAGCGTCTTCGAGAGGCAACTTTTGGGCAAGGGTATTGGCCGATGAGCGAAATAAGGAACAAGAGTTTTTGGTAGTAGGGTCATATTCACCGCATTAATTCAGCCCAGCCAGCTTTAGACCACAACTAGACCACCCACTCCACCGTCCTGCAAACATTTATGCACCATGGGGGGATATAGTTTGACGGAAGAGGCCTCAATATTTGGGGTGGAGCTTGTTACTCAATACGGATTCTGGTTTGTAAGCCCAGGCGACAGAAAAGTTTATCTTTGATTTGTTTGAGAGAATCCGTCGAGATTACGTTCAAGCCACAGACTTGGTCTTATTAACGCGTATTCCCTGACGCCCCCCTAAAAACCTCCAGGTTTGAAGAAACACAGGCATGGAGATCAGTGGTGAGGTGATGAAGAGAAGGAGAACATCCCGCGTAAAAACGCGCCAAAGTTTAAGTTACCTGTGGGGGGCCGCCAGAAAGAAAACCCCCCTTTAAAAATCAGTGGTATATATTGATCGAAGTGGCCAATGGCTAAAAGTTTTCCGATCCTGTGCTATCCCGCAAATAGCAGCGCCGAAAAGAGTTGGTCATCCCAAGGCCTGGTAACCCCCTAATAAATATGGTAAATAGGACATCTCCGACGTAACCTGCACCAGTAGGCCGCCACATTTGGCCCCCGATAGGTGAAAAAAAGTTAGGGAAAAAATACAAGGGAAACCAAAATAAGGATTAAGAACGTATTTGCCGACCAATCCCCCCATCACCTAAGGGATCTCCGACAAGGTTATGGGCCCAGACAATCGTAGATTCGAAAACGCCATGTGGTTACAAGATCCCCCAAAATTGTACAGAATAGCAAACCTTTAGTGTGCAGGGAAAAATCCCCATGTCCCAATGAGAAAATTGAAAAGCAAAGAAGATTTATAAATCCACTTATGCCCCTTACAGATCTTTGTATCCCAGTGATCCCATTGTACCCTCCCCCCGGGATGATAATGCCCTACACTAATAACCCTGGATCCCTGATTGGAATTCTAAAACCGATATTAAAGGCCTGTAAAAGGCCGGTTTATGGGCCAAAGTTAATCTTAAGTCCCCCCATAACATATATCAGACCATCATTGTTAAATAAAGAAGAAATGGGGACGTTTAATTGCCCAACACCTCACTAGTGTGCCTTAATCCTTGGTAACGGTAGAATTACCTGATAAGAAACGCTGCAATATTTTAAGATCTGAAATTTAAAGAGTTCCGCCATACCCCCTAGAGAGAAGGTTTTTTGGAAAACATCTTGGGTTTTAAGATAGAGTGGATGCTTGAGAAAATCCCAAATTTTCATATAAAAACCCCGTGGGACAAGAAGCCCAACCCCAGGATACCTGGATGGAGAATCCCAAATATTTTACGGGATTCTTTAATAGTAAAAACCCCCAAGTGACCTCCTCTTCCGCTAAGAAGTGGAAGCGGGAATTCCAAAAAGTTGCTATGTGTAATCGCCTTGATCCAATTCCCACTGTCCAAAACGTAAAGGTTAGTAAAAGTGAAACCTATCCACTCCCTGGTCTGGCGGAATGTACTGGGGTTTTCCATGTATTATAAAAAGAACATCAGGTAAAAAAAACAGGGTTTAAAGGTGGGTCCCCATAAAACCTAGCTTGGGTCCCCTATGAGAACAGTTCCCCCATAGAGTTACACCCTCAGTTATAATTTGGGGGTATGGGCCTTGATTGGCGTGGGTTGTTTATTTTTAGTAGGAAAAAGTTTTTTAGTATGCCAATCTTGGACCCACAAACCTCCAAACCATGTTTTTGTGGCAAACAAAAACTTGGGGCCCCCCTAGTCCCCACCCCTTTAAAATGTTGCGCCGCTGCACCCTGATGGTATTAAATATTGCAATATATAAAGGGAGACCACCCCTTGGCAGTTGAACAAAAAATTTTAGGCTAGTGAAACCTAAATATAGTGGTATTACGATTTTTAGGATTCTTCATGGTCCTCAAATTATCTGAAACAGACAATCCCTTCGTAAAAGTCTTTACTTGTCAACAGACATAACAAAGCAACTAGCATAGTATCCCCCGTGCCCAGAAAGTATGTTTGGGTGCCCGCTAAACTGAATCATAGTCACCTACCTCTGCTGACCGGTTTAAAATGAATCCCGCCCAAAACGAAAGAAGGAGAAAGCCCCCCCCAATCTGGACCGCCGTTAAATAAGGGGTAAAGTAATACCCCTGTGAAAAATGGCGAAAAGATTCCTATTAGAGTGAGCATTTTGAAATAGTGACCGTACAAACCAGCAAAGGTGTTTCCCTGCGTAGGCCGCCAGCCGTGGTCGGTATATACCGTTGGGGGCCACGGCCCCCCCCTCGTCCGGTTTAACATGTGTGGTCCAAGCCGCCACCTAATGATTAGTGTCCCCCGAAAGAGCGACGAATCCAATGAATTGGTGGGAAGTATCCCTAAATGGAAGTGGGGTAAGCGAGGGGGCGGTCCGCAGGGTGAAGAACGTGGTGTCCAATCCCAGTCAAAAGGGATTAGGTTATATGAATGGGGCCTGAAAGAAATGTGATAGTAAGTACCATTAGTACAACGGTCGGGTTTTTTCTCCAGCTACTCCAAACGTTCCCCAAATCGTAGGCCCAGCCCCTCAAAAAGTAAAATATTCATCTATAGTATTTTTTAACGGCTTCCCACCCTGATTAAAAAGGGACCGCTTGTGGGTATTTTTAGGAACGCCACCGTTCGCCAAGATTTGTTCCAGGGAATATACCACCCCACACCGGGGGGGGGGTCCAAAATGCTAATGTTTCGTTGGACCGCCGCCCTAAATAAAAAAGAAACCGACCCCCCCCCCCCCTTAAAGAAGTTTATAACCCCAGTGTAGATGTGGAAAGTGAGCAGAGGAGTTAATCCCCCCATAAATGAGAAATTTTTGTTTGCGCCCCATATATACCGTTTTGGCGTAGTACGTAAGGAAAAAAAACAAAAGGAGTAGAAGTTTTTACTCCATCAATGAAAAACCCGGAAGAACTAGGAGCAATAAATCGACCCCTTGGGGAATTCAACAACAGACCAAATTTTTCAGGTAAGTTGGGAAGTAGTAAATTATATAATGTTTTCAGCAAAAGCCAGAAATTTCGCAGAAAACCCCGCCCTTTGTTTTTTTAATTACCCGCGGAAGGCCCAGGAAGAAAATTTAGTAGGAAAAACTTTAGGGTGTGAGAACTAAGTGTGGCCTGTAAACGGTAACGATGGAAAAGTGTATTAACCCCACTCTGCAAGCAAAAGAACAGGCAATGTTCCGGCGTGATCTAATTTGAGTGGGATAGCCATTGAGAATGATTTTTTATTCTACGACTTTGTGATTTGTGTTGGAAAGGTTTAAAAGGGCCTGGCAAGTAGGGTTATTGGTGTGATATAAACCCTATCAAGTTAAGTGGGGCCACCAAGGAAAATGAATGATCTCCAGGGCAAAGGTTGCAACAAGAATAGGGTAAAATGATCTATACCAATCCAAATATCCATATGGATACTTAACCCCATCCCCCCAAGTAGAGAAATCGACGTGGCAGAGAGTTAAAAATCTCCTGGATTGGACCCCAGTAATCGGGAGTAGCCCCCGAGAAAGCCTGAGAGGAGACGACCGTTGAAGAAAGTCCCGATGTGGTGGACCCAGCTACAACCACCTGAACTTAGATCAAATACCCGAGAAAAGAAAAATAGAAGAGAAGAAAATATATGAGTGAGGGAGTAGAAGGAAGAGAGGGAAAGTAACACAGACATCATAAACAAACCCTGCCCCTGAAGGAAAATCAATTTCCGAGTACTAGAAGAGTAGCTCCCAAATACAACAAAAAGGGGCCCCCCCTTGGTCCCCTTCCCCAACCCCCCCGATGTTCCGGTATTAGATTCAACCCACAAACCTACCATAAAACCCACCCCAATGGTTATTTCCCCCCGGATTTATTTCTCCAAATAAAAGAAAAGCCCGAAATAGGATCTAGGTAACGCCACCCAAGTGAGGGTTTTCCCTTAAAACCACATCGAGTGCGCCCCATAGTGGGTCCACCCACAAGGCCCACACCCCACCTCAAAAAATTCTGTAAGCTACTGAAGGGGCCAAAAACCAACCCCATCATTCTAAAAATAAGTGGCCGGTTCCCCCCCCCCTGTAAGAGATTAATCCCACCAGGGTTCCCAACATTAACGTATTATAGCAACGCCAAAATTAAATGGGAACAAATGGTGTTCCCTAACAAACGCGCCAAAAAAAGCTTTCCAGGGGAAGAAATAGTAATGGAGATTAAAAAAACAAAAAGAAAAAAAAGGTGAAGGGGGAAATAAACCGTCCATAGTAAGCCCGAATTACCCAAGGCCAAGCCATGGAAAACCCAAAAAGGTTAATCCTACCAATTAACACTGCGTAATGTTTTTTTTCCCGCTCCTAAATTAGGGATTATTTTTATGTCTTTGAAATCCCCTCCCCTACCATTAAGTTTCAAGTAACCTCCTATTAATCACAAAAGTGTAAAAATAAAAACACATTATTAATCAGACTTTAACATGGAAAAGAACAACATGCAATGTGTAAAAGAATGCCGTCGAACAGTATAATAGTGCAAATGGGGGAAAGAGGGGGCCCCCCCCCGCCTTTAACCCCTACCCTCACTAAACAAGGTAAGAAAGGGTGAAAAAGTAGAAGAAAGGCCCCAACCTGTCCCTTTTACCTCCAGAACATCAACCACCAGGAGACAAGGTGAGAAAGAGTCCCAGGACCAGAGAATCAAAAAAAGGAAAAAAAGATTAAAAAGCCAAAATATGCCTCCGCGGTGGGCAAATGGTTATCTCTGTTAGGATCATTTAATGGGCCTGCCTTCAAGCCAGGCATTTGTTTTGCAAGGCGGGACTGGTGCAGGCGGGTGGGTCCCCTATATTTGGCGGAAGAAAAATGGGTTTCCCACATCCTGGTAGCCCTTTGCGCAGGCCCCCGTAGTAAGTTACCAGGGCCAAGTAAGTCAATGGCCCGAGAATGCGTCGAGTGAAAGGACCCTCCCCCGTTATCCACCTCCCTTTAAAAGAGGAGAAAGCAATAAAATTCTTTCATGCTTTTAGTAGTAAAAAAATTTCAGAACCGAGGCGAAGGGAAAAAGAACCTACCCCCGATTAAGCCTATTTCCTTAAACGTTCAAGCCACCAGCAAGCAACGGGGTTTGAAGGAAGGCGCCTCTTCATCTGAACCTGTATAAGTTGAAAGGTCAGCGAATATTTGAATTTTGTGACCGAGATAAAGTGAGATAATCCCGAATATCTGGCTTTCCTCCATGACTGTCCTTCTTGACCTGAATAGTAATGGTTGTAACAATGACATCACTGGCAAACGTTCACGATCTATGGGACCTGTAGTGCCAAACTGGTTTGTCACTGTCAAGTTCCAAGAGTGGTGGTCGGGGTGTCAGGGAATATAGGGCCTTTAATCAATGATTTAACTGCTTTGTGGACAATCTTCTTCCACAGATATCAGGGAAGTCCCGAAGGAGTCTAACGTTACTATCTTATGGACCTGTTCTCAGAGGTCTTCGATTTTTGCAACAAGGCAGATTCCAATTGATTACCTAGTACTTCCTGCAGTACTGGGCAAGTTTACATGGAGTAATCCTGAGCATACTGCTTGCTCAGCCTTTTTATGTTCTATGGTTGTCCATCCGTAACTCTTATTTGCTGTAAGTTCAGCATGTAAAGATGCCAGTTAATATTGAGGCAGCATTCAGCGCCCAAACGCTTCATTGTAGACATTTTGGAAAAGGCTGCCGACATCATAAGATAGAAAATCAGTTGGTGACAGGAAGTCAGACATGGCGGCTCACTCTATTGTTAGCAGCAAGACCACTTTGTGGGTCCAGCATAGGGGTTTAGTGGGATTATCCTGGGCTCATCATTCCAAAAAGGGATTCCGTGGCAGGAGGGGAGCGAGCTGGCTGCTGGGCAGTGGGGGGAATTCAGATACCTGCCTAAGTGAGATAGGTCTGATTCTGTTCTGCTCAATATAGTCCTCGGGTGTGTCTGAGGCCTGAAAGCCTCATTTTAAGTCCGACGCCCTCTTTAGCAGAGTGCTGAGGGTGGCCGTTCGCTGGCCATCATTATAGGCTTAGAAGAGGTCCCTCCGGACCTGGGTATTCGACATAAACCTCGGTGCTAACCACGGAGATGTTCCTCTCGTCCGGATGGCGTGGGGATCGGGGCGAAAAGGTAGTGGCTTCCGACGCTCCGGTGGTAGCGGTGGGCTTGTGGTTGGGTGGAGCTTAGAAAGCCGGCGGCCATCTTAGAGCTGCCGCGCATGCGCACGTTAAAAATATATTTATCTCCCCGTATCTAGGGGTTAAAAAAAAAAACAACACCAACAGGTGAGCACACAAAAAAAATAAAAAAATAATAAAAAAAATAAAATAAAAAAATAAAATAAATAAAATGTAAAAATTGTGTATGTGAAAAAAAGAAATAAAATAAATTGAATAAAAAAAAAACACCAACAGGTGAGCACAAAAAAAAAAAAAACATTTTTTTATAAAAATTTTGTAAGTGAAAATAAAAATAAAAATATAAATAAAGAACTTAAACCAAATTAAGTTATCCCCCTTCCTCCTCCCCCTCTCCTTCCCTTCTATGTAAGTGTCTAAGCTTCGTTCCTTCCCTTCAAGTGAGAAAAAAAAACACACCTGCAATTGAGCGTATCTGTGTATATAAAAAAAAATGATCTCCACCCCTCTCGTCCCCCCTTCCCTTTAGCTTCTAGACCCCCTCCCCTCCCTTTCTCCCCACAGTGAATTCTTGGAGGGAACTTGATACCACTGTTCTTGACGTTGTAGGGGTTTTCCTGGGTCGATTCTTCTCCAGTCTGTGAATTCAATTGGGGGCAATTCTAATGTCTCTACAAATAACTGCAGATCATCCTTAGTTCTAAGGGTTGCTGTTTTGCCATTTCGGGTGGCTGTAAGACTGAATGGAAATCCCCAGCAGTATTTAACCTCTGCTACATGGAGGGCTTCCAATACTGGCCTGACATTTCGTCTTTGCATTAGAGTCCTATTTGATAAGTCATGGTACAAGGATATCCTTATTCCGTTATGGAGAATTTCCGTCTTTGCACGGGCAAGTTTCATTATAGATTCTTTCACTGTAAATTTATGAAGTTTACAAATTATGTCTCTTGGTTTTTCGGTGTTGGGTCTAACATAAGAAGGGATACGGTGGACTCTATCTACCTCGATGGTTTCAATTGCCTCTTCTCCCATTATTTGATGAAATATTTGTTGTATTGTTGGAAGCAGCTCAGTCCTCTGAATTGCTTCTGGTATTCCTTTTATCCGGATGTTCTGTCTGCGTTCCCTATTTTCATAATCATCCAATTGATCTTTGAAAGTGTTTAGAAGCTCTTCATGGTGGTTTGCCGTCTCTTGTATATCCACGACTGCTTGTGTTATTGTCTCCTGGTTGTTCACTACTGTTTCTACTCTGTGCCCCAACTCCCAGATCTCCTCTCTGACACCTTCCACCGCTTGCTGGCATGATTGTTCTACTACAGATATTAACTGTTGAATGTCTGTCTTGGTGGGTAATGCTTTAAGGAGGTCTCTAAGTTCTCTAATATCTTTTTCTAGGTTTTCTGAATGACCCTCAGGCCTTGGGGACCTCTTACCTCCTTCCCTCCCTAAATCCGGGGTTTGTGTTGCCAATTCTTGGGGTGCATGTTCATTTCCAGTAGTGCTTAATGTTGTTCCTAATTCCACATTTGCCTCTATCTCTCCCAAGGGGTTTTCAGTTTTTCCAGCACTTGCTCCAGCAATGTCCTCTCTAGCTTCCATTACTGTCCCTTTTATATTCTCCATGGGTTCCATTGGAGAGCTATAGATTACATTAGGGATAGAAGTGGGAGGTATCAATTTAATTTGGCTATAAGCCTGTTTATCCTGTGTGTCTATTAAGTCCTCCTGTTCCCTCCTGGGGAATTCTCTATCCCCACTCCTTTCTCGCCCTTGGGTCCTTCTACTTGTTAGTAGTTCTTGTTGTGTCATGCCTTTTGCAGTAAGCCCCTTCCGTTCACCCTCTTCTGCCCTCAGAGAGATAATACTTTGGGTTGGGCTACGGTTGGGGCTGCCACCTTTCGCCAAGGCCATTGTTCGACCTCTCCCTGTCACAGGAGAGTCACGCTCTTTAACCTGGGCACCCCGGCCCGATGTTAGGGACCTACGGTCTGGGTTTGATATGTTACCCGTAGTGTGCTCTGTAGAAACTCGTTCCATAACTGAGCGAGATTTACTTGCTTCCGTCGAGTCTCGTTTCTGCTCTCCACTTGCAACCCGTGGAGAAAGATACGCTCGTATCGCGCTGGCTTGCTGTGCTGTTTGTCTATGTGTCGGCATTTCCTTCACCCCTTCCCCCTTTTTCCCCTTTTTCACAGCGTATCACTCTACTTATTGTTTGTTTGCTTTCTCCTGTCCAAGTGGGGGGTGGGTGAAGGGGGTTGTAGGGGTAGATGATGTCCTGTCCACTATAGTTAAATTAATAAAGCTGTACTTTTCCCCACCTTTTTTTTCTCTTTTGTATACAGTCCATACAGTCTATACATGCTATGCAATCTGTACAGCTCTTAACCGTTGACTTCCCTATATTGGTTGCGGTTTATATATATATATATATATAAAAGCAAATAGTATAAATATTCCAATTGGTGTTCAGTTGACAATTAGCAACCTGCTGAAGGTATAGATAGGTATAGAGGGATGCAAAGTTTGTTTCCAGCTGATATTGAATAATCGCTATACAGTTTATATTTCAATTTCCATATGGTCTGATTATATAATTAGTATATCAATATGTCAGTTATATATAATTAGTTCAGCCAGTCTTAGAAAATCCACTTTTGCCTTTTATCTTGCATCAGATTTCTATAGCAGTTGCATTTGCATTTGTACATATCATGATTGCAGATTAATCACTCACCCTCCCGCTGTCAACCAGCTGGCCGTTCACCTTAATTAGTCTTTTAGTTAGTCTCCGGGTATGGGTGGTGTGATGAAATAAATCAAAGCCTTTTTTTTTTTTCCTCCTGGTGTTCAGATCCCGGGCTCTCTATCTGGCTCTCAGTGTGGGGCTGTCTTCACTGGGATTCCGCTCCGTCACTCTCACGCCGCCCACACTATACTCCACAGCTGGTCAGTGTCCAGTTTCCGTCCTCCGGAGCTTGTGGA
>CM053026.1:566816725-566866648 GCA_028564925.1 Lithobates sylvaticus | reverse complement strand
AAAATATCTTTATCCCTATTGCCCTTCTCCCCCCATTATCTAAAACTTCCCAAAATGGGAAGAAAGAAAACAAAACAAAAAAAAGGACAAAAAATAAAAAGGTAAAGTCCTTCCTTTCTCTCTCCCTTCCCCCCTCCTCCCTTCTCCTCTTCTTCCCCCTTTTAAAAAAAAAAAAACCCATAGCCTAAAAATTTGTGTACAAGAAATTTTAATTCCATATTAAACCCTTCTACTTTATCCCCTTCCTTCACTAGCCTCCGTTTTCCCTTATATTGTGAAATAGATTGTGTTTTTAAAGAGTACCCCCACTCAAAAAATAAAATAAAAACATTTGTATTCATCCACTTCACCCTTAAAATTTAGTGTATAAAGTTACAAAATGCAATTTTATTCCATATTATCCTATCCCCCTATTTCCCCCTAAGTGACTAAACCAAAAAAATAAAAATAAATAAATAAAAAGAAAAAATATATAAACATAAAAGCCAGGGGTGGGAAGGAATATAAGTGTAAGAGGAGAAGAAGAAGAAAGAAAAGAAAACGAGAGAAAAAAAAATAGAATAAAAATATAAAATAAAATAAAAAAATTACAAAATTATAAAAAAATTGTTTGTTTTGCCTCTCCCTCTCGTGCCCCCTCCCATCTTTTTTGGCACTTTGAGAAAATTCTTTGTTGTTCTTTATTGTTCAGTCTCTACTTGGCTTAATTCCCATTCTGTCCATATTTGCCCAAACCTCTCTTTCCTGTTTTCCTTCTTATGTATCCATCTCTCGGCCTCCATTATTTGGTTGACTTCCTTCTTCCAATCATGTATGGTTGGACATTTAGTCTGTTTCCATAATCTCGGTATCAATTATTTTGCTGCGTTTAACCACTTGCCGACCGGCGCACGACGATATACGTCGACAGAATGGCACGTACAGGCAGGAGGGCGTATATATACGTCCCTCCTTTAGCCTGTCCGTGCCATCGGGAGCGCGCCGGGAGCGGCGCGCTCCCGCGCCGGTCGGGACCCCCGTGAGTCCGGCCGCGGTCCCCGCGGACTCGATCGCCGCGGGGACTCCCGCGATCGTCTCACGGAGCGGCTAAACGGGGAGATGCCGAGATAAACAGCATCTCCCCGTTCTGCCTAGCAACTAGTGACGCCGATCTCTGCTCCCTGTGATTGGAGCAGAGATCAGCATTCACTAGCTGACAGCCACGCCCCCCCACAGTAAAAAAAAAAACACCCCTAGGCCTACTTAACCCCTACACTGCCACCTTGTGGTTAACTCCTAAACTGCCAGTGTCATTTATACAGAAATCAATGCATTTAAATGCATTAATTGCTGTAAAAATGACAATGGTCCCAAAAATGTGTCAAAAATGTCCGATGTGTCCGCCATAATGTCGCAGTCACAAAAAAAATCGCAGATCTCCGCCATTAATAATAAAAAAAAAAATTATTAATAAAAATGCTATAAAACTATCCCCTATCTTGTAAACGCTATAACTTCTGCGCAAACCGATCAATAATCGCTTATTGCGATTTTTTTTACCAAAAATATGTAGAAGAATACGTATCGGCCTAAACTGAGGAAAAAAAAATGTTTTTTTATATATATTTTTGGGGGATATTTATTATAGCAAAAAATAAAAAATAATGCATTTTTTTCAAAATTGTCGCTCTATTTTTGTTTATAGCGCAAAAAATAAAAACCGCAGGGGCGATCAAATACCACCAAAAGAAAGCTCTATTTGTGGGAAAAAAAGGACGTCAATTTTGTTTGGGAGCCACGTCGCACGACCGCGCAATTGTCAGTTAAAGCGACGCAGTGCCGAATCGCAAAAAGGGGCCTGGTCCTTTGGCTGCAAATTGGTCCGGTCTGAAAGTGGTTAATAGGTATGGACTATTTATGTATATCTTACGTGACTTCATTGATCCATGGAATAAGAAGTTTATAGGTGTTAATTCAATCTGGCCCTGTGCTAGTCTCTCTATCCATGGTGCAATCTCTTGCCAGAACCCTTTGATCCTAGGGCAGTCCTACCAAGTGAAGTAGGGTGCCCCTCTGTCCACAACCTCTCCAACATCTATCATCTGTCGTTGGGTACATCTGTTCCAATTTCGCTGGGGTTCGGTACCATCTGGTTAGGAGTTTATAAGAGGTTTCCTGAATTTGTGAACTTTTCGATGTATAATATATCGAGTCAATGAGTTCTTTAATTTGTGTCTTAGTAAAACTATGATTTAATTCCACTTCCCATTCTCTGATATAGTAAGGTGTCGTATTTTTCTTAGTCCCTAGAATTAGTATATGCATTTGTGACAATAGGTGTCTGTGTTCAGTCATCTTTGTACATTTAGTTTCAAATAGGGTAAGTGAGTTCATGGGTCTCATCATAGTTTTCAATTTATTAAAAAAGCACTTTAATTGATGGTATCTCCATTCCATCAATGGGATTGTCCCCAGCTTTTGTGTCAACTCAATTAGCGTTAGTAGTGTTCCTTTCGGTGCAAATTTGCCACATGTGGTGTCCCCATCTTTCCCCCAGATTCCCATCGATCCCACTTTTTCTCCAGGTAAAAACCAGGGGAAGCCCTCCACTGGGGTTAGTGGTGATATCTGGGGAGCGTAATTTCCAGATTCGTTAAGTTGATCCCATATTTTTAGAGTATTCCAAGTTAAACGTGAGGTCAATCTTGAAAGGCCCCTTTTTACTTTTGGAACCCAGGGTATTCCCTTTAAACTTCTTCCTGCCATTTTTTGTTCTAGGGTAACCCAAATTTTATTTTCTTGTTCAAGATTCCAGTTTAGAATTCGGACCAGTGCCATTGCCTTATAGTATGATTTTACATCTGGTAGCCCCATTCCTCCTTCTGATTTCCCTTTACATAGTATTTCATATGCCAGTCTGGGGCGTTTATTATTCCATACAAAGGCTGTAAAGGCCCTCCGAATATTCTTAAAGAAGATCTGTGGGAGTGGAATTGGAACTGTATACAAAATGTAAATAATTTTAGGTAATATGCTCATTTTTATTGCACTTACCCTTCCAAACCAGGTTAATAACTGTCCCTTCCATTTCCTCAGATCTTCTATTACCCCTTCCATTAGAACTTTATAGTTCAAGTCATATAAAAGTTTAAGGTATATGTATTCCTAAATAAACAAGAGATTTTTTATTCCATATAAAGGGATAGGAACCTTTCAGGGTCCTTGTTATTTCTGGGGGAACATGGCAAGGAAGGATTACTGATTTTTCAAAATTAATCTTGAAATTAGATAAAGCTCCAAATTTGGTTACTTCTGTCATCAGGGCAGGTAATGAAGTCTGAGGTGCTGACAAGTAAAATAATAAATCGTTGGCATAGGCCGATACCTTATGTTTTTCTGCTCCAATACATGTCCCCTGTATTTCGGTGTTCTTCCTTACTTTGCATAAAAAGGGTTCTAGTATCATTGCAAATAATAGGGGCGACAGGGGACATCCTTGTCTCGTGCCATTTTTTATTTGAAAATGCTTTGACAGTGTGCCATTTACCTTCACTCTAGCTCTTGGAGTTGAATATACCGTATTTATCGGCGTATAACAAGCACCCCAAGTTTAGAAGGGAATTTTAAGGAAAAAAGTTTTAGGAGAGAAGTTTAGGGAAAAAAAAACTTACATTTAAGCGTCATTTGCAGCTTGACCAGCGTCATTTGCAGCTTGCCCAGCGTCATTTGCAGCTTGCCCAGCATCATTTGCAGCCTTGCCCAGCGTCATTTGCAGCTTGCCCAGCGTCATTTGCAGCTTGCCCAGCGTCATTTGCAGCTTGCCCAGTGTCATTTGTAGCTTGCCCAGTGTCATTTGTAGCTTGCCCAGTGTCATTTGCAGCTTGCCAGCGTCATTTGCAGCCTTGCCGACGTTAAAATTTTCCGCTGCCGACAGACCGCGCATGCGCCGCCGAAAAAGACCGAAGCGCGGCCAAAAAAGGCCGAAGCGCGGCCTAAAAAGACCAAGCCGACTGTTCGGCTCCGCTTGAAGTCCCGCCTCCCTGCTGTTTCTGGAGCGAGCGCAGGGAGGCGGGACTACGAGCGCAGCTGAACAGTCAACTTCGGACTTTTTCGGCCGCACTTCGTCCTTTTTCAGCCGCGGTCGCTATTTTTCGGCTCCGCAACCAATTTTCGTAATTTTTTTGGGGGTATCAGCGTGTAACAGGCACCCACGACTTTCCCCTGATTTTAAGGGGGAAAAAGTGCGTGTTACGCAGATAAATACGGTAATGCCGCTACCCAGCCCATTATGCGCTCTCCCACCTGCAGCTTCCTTAAAACCTCCATCATAAAAGACCAATTTACCCTATCGAATGCCTTTTCGGCGTCCATTGATACTATCACTCTGGGAACTTTATCTGGGCCATTTTTCGTCCATTGTAGAATATGCAAGGCCCTTATGGTGTTGTCTCTTGCCTCGCGGCCCTTCATGAAACCTGTTTGATCAGGATGGATTATTTTTACTATGTTGTCTTGTAATCTACAAGCCAACATTTTTGCAAATAGTTTGGTATCTGCATTCAGCAGGGAAATTGGTCTGTAGTTTGCACATTGCTGGGGGTCCTTTCCTGGCTTAGGTAGCACTGTAATATAAGCCAGTAAAGCTTCTGGTGGTAGAGGGTTTGATGAGTTGATCGAGTTAAAATAGTTGCATATCGGGGTTCCTAAGTGTGTGACAAATTTCTTATAGTACGAATTCGTAAAGCCGTCCAGCCCTGGGCTTTTCCCCATTGCCAGATTTGCTATTGCTTCATTTACTTCTTCAACCGTTATTGGTCTATTCATCTCCTCAATTACCTCTATCGGCAATGGGGGCATCTCCGCATCTCCTATATAGTCTCTAATTTCCTTCTGTCTCTGCTCTCTCATAACCCCTATTCCATCTGGGTGGATGTTGTAGAGTGCTTCAGAAAATCTGTGGAACTCTGCCGCTATGGCCTGAGTTTCTACTATCTTTTTATTTTGTACTGTTAATTTATGAATATGTCTAGAGTCTTGTTGTTTTTTAATTTTAAGGAAACGTGGGAAGTGTAGAGTTACCCTTTTATGTTTTTTCTCTAGGTCATTAATTTCCTCTAGCAAATCTGTTATTTCTTTTTGTTTTTCTTTTTTAATAGTACTTGTCACCGATTTATGAGCTTCCCAGACCGTTTGAGCAGAGGTTTCTCCTGGTACATTTATTTCAAAATACATTTTTAATTTAATATTTTTTGCCATGTTCGTTCCAGGTGGCCTTTTGCAACTGGGAGTATAGTCATCGTTATAGGGGCATGGTCCGAGATCGTTATTGATTCAATCGTACATGATCGGATCCTTTCCAGGTAGAACTGGTCCACCAGGAAAAGATCCAAGCGTGAGTACATATTGTAAGGAAACGTGGGAAGTGTAGAGTTACCCTTCAAGATTTAATAGTATTGTAACAAAGATGTTTTTCTGTTTTTCTGTAGAAACTCACTGTAAATTCTGTTTATCTCACACTCACACATTTCCATAACAAGTTTTAGTTCTCATGGCTTCTAGTAACGGGTCTGCTTCCCATAACAAGTATGCTGTTTTGTACTTCTATATTATCAAAACATACTGAGAATCTTATCAAGGACATATATTGCGTGAGACATTTTTAGAGTAAATATGATGTTGAGTCTGAAGGAAGAAATATTATGAATCTTGCAGATCAATATTGAATTGTATAACAAAATGCTTAAATGCTTGAATGTGATTGGTTGTTCAATTGCGTTCTTCCCCCTTTTTTGTATTGTATATGCTCTGTGAAACGGGAAGTAAAAGCATTCTTTTTTCAACCACACACGGTGTATGGTGTCTTTTTTGCCTGTCTGGACAGACAAGGGGGGAAAAGGGCGAGAGTTTTCCATTGACCGTCAAAGTCCAGTTGAGGGAAAGAGGAGCTGATGCAGAGGACAATACAGGAAACCTAACAGATGGTACCAGAATAAGTGGGGTACATTACAGGTAAGCTTTCTTTAAAATTACTTTTTCAAAGTATTTTTGAACAGCTTACTCTGTCAATGTTATAACCCGTCGCATTATAGAACTCAAGGCATAATTGATTAATTTAATTAGCTTGCCTTAGAGATAAGGACATTATTGGGATTACTGACGAGTACCAGGATCCCGGAAATTGGGATTACTGACGAGGTGTACCAGAATCCCGGGTCCCGAGAGATAGGGAGATTAGAGACATTAATCTGGGATGCCGGTCTAGGATCCCAGGAGAATTATAGCACAGCTCACTCATATATTGGGATAATTGACGAGTACCAGGATCCCGGAAATCGGGATAAACTGACGAGATGTACCAAGATCCCGGGTATTAATATAAAAGAACGGTATTAGGTATCAAAATATAGGGGACAAGGATACCTGCTAAAATCGCACAGTATCTCTCCCATATATTGTATTAATATCATACCATAGCAGGTTGAAAACCCTGTTTTTAACCAGAAGGACTGGTCATTGGAAACCTCTAAATCATTTTAATGTCATATTTGAAATAATGTCTAAGTGTTTTTGGCAGGACGCTGCCCAGAGTGTTTAACAAGCCTATTATTTGTGTATGAGGGATCAAATACTTATTTGGTTGCTAGTATTCCCGGAGGTTATTACCAGGTTTAATATACATAATAGTTTTGTGTTCCAGGAGGGTCTTTGATACATCGTGACAACAGGGACGTTGTAACATTTTTCTGGGGTAATACATGGATTGGTGAGGCTAACTTTTGATAAAAACATGCTATGTGAATAATTCCTTTTGCCACTGACATCTTTTGCGCAGGGAAAGTCAGGTGCAAATTTTGGATATTTTGGCGTTTTGCCAACAAGGGTTCAAATGCTAATATCTCACCAACCGTAACGGATAGTGGGGAATTGTTTGCAGCATTAGTATTACAGCAATTGAAACTACTGTTTAAACCTGTTGGCACTTTGCCAAGAAATTTGAAATATAAATAAAAATTGTTTGGTTATAAGAATAAGGAAAGTAATAACGTACAAAGCTTGCTTATAATCAGGGGAACCTCTGGCAAAAGGGAATGTTTTTTGGCATTTTGCCAAGAAATAAAAACTTTTAATTTCAAGAAGCTTTAACTGTTAAAGGTGTCATAGGTACTATTGAATGTGGAACGGGTGAAACTATTAAGGCTTGTCCTAAGTCATTAACTGTATGTTCTGCAGCTGATGTGTATAAATAGAGTTATAATATAAGATAAAGTATAAGAATTGTAAACATGGGAAATCTGCCGGGAAAGGGAGGTTCGGAAGGTAAGCCGGATCAGCCCACTCCTTTAGATTTCGTGTCTGGAAACTATGGAATATATTATACTGAACCCTTCTGGAAAAACATATTGACCAGAGCACATGCTCTACAAATTGCGGGGCTAAGTGAGTGCGGCCAATATACTGCGGAGGAATGGGAAGAAGTCACTATGATTTGTGGCCAACATAAGCAGTATAATTATCCACCGTTTCCTTATGATAAAGAATATATGACTAAATGTTATAAAATGTGGTGTAAAGCATTAAAAGAGTATAAGAAGCAATTCCCTCATCCATTATAGAAGCCTCATCCTTCCTTAGACAAGCCTCCTAAAAAAACCAACACTTGCCTCTGCCCCTGTCCAACCCCTTTGTTATGACATAGGGGATACAGAGGATTATGTGCCAGTACCTCCGCCACCCCATGCTATAATTAAAACTGGTAATGAGGAAAAGCCAAAGGAAAAACTTTATCCTTCACTGGAATTGACTACGGAATTGACTATGAGAGATCCAAAGGTGACCCAGGTAATTAAACTGGTCGGTACTAAGTGGCAAACCCTGACCCTGACCCCCCCCCCCCCCACAGTTTGTGGATGATGTAAAGAAAAGGGCCTCCTCCAGATTTTTTAATACCAAAAGAGGACTATTCGCCCAGACCTCAGGGACTCCCACCCCCATGCTCCCAGCCTTTGATAATTCTGCATTGCAAACACAAGACTACCCAAATCAAGGCTGTTTTCATTGTGGAGACCCCTCCCATTGGAAAAAATATTGTCCGCACAGAAGAAATACCCAGGGAAATGGACAGGGTAGGTTTCAAAGGAGGGGCTGGGGTATTTCCAGAGGCAGATATCAGCATCAGCGTAATTTTCCCAATTATCAAACACAACAATTAACCTTCCCTAGTCGTCCGGGGTTGGTTTTGGCGCCGTGGGGGATGCTGGGGGGCTGTTCACAGCCCCCGCCTAGCCGCCAAATGCAACAAGAATATAGCCTGTAGTCAAGATGGCCTGGCAAGCATGCCCCCCCCCCCCACCCCCTTGAGAACACTGTAGAATTAATTCAAATGGATTGGCCAGGGTACAATGATAACAACCTTCGCAATAACCCCTTTCATCAACATCCATAAGGAGTACCCGGAGCAGATTCCCTCCTTGGTAATGCATTTCTTCTCTTCCCACTGGAAAACACTTCCTCAGGTAGTCCTTAAAGTTGAGGGATGGGTGGTATGTTTTTGGACACAGGGGCTAGCACGAGTTGTCGTAATGACACCCGTTTTGTCACAAAAAAAAAATTTTTTACCGAGGGCTGCTCCACTCTATGGGAATTAATGGGATTGATGTTACACACAAACATTTGCCATCCTCACTGACTGCCCCTTATGTCTAAAGGGAAGAGACCTCATGTCTTCATTAGGGGTAATGTTAAATTTGACCTACAAGGGGGAATGACTGCCAAATCATCAACATTGACTATGCCAAAAAGAAAAGATTTGACGTTTTACTTTATGACCATACTGGCACCATTAGAGACTCACCCGATATGGGAAAAGTCAAAGACAGACGTAGGACATGTCAAATGCACTCCTTATGTCCCTACTTTCGAACCAAACATCATACCATTCTTTCAGAAACAATACCACCGTCATGTTGACGAATTACAGGGTACACCACAGATCACCACATACATGCAGAAAGGCATTCTAAAACCCATTATCAGTCCCTGGAATACACACATGCAGTAAAGAAAGCCAGCGGCGAGTGGAGGCTAGCGGGATTTGAGGGGGGTGAACAAATGTATTTAACCACTTCTACCACTAGTCTCAAACATCACGGGAATTTTTATAAACATCCCCGCTTCCTCCACTGTATATAGGGTATTAGACTTCCAATGCTTTCTTTAGCATTGATGTTCACAGGGATTTCCAAAGGATCTTAGCCTTTGCCTGAGGCTTGGGCTCGGGCCAACTGACTTGGGCCCGTCTTCCTCAAGACTTTGTGGACAGTCCTGCAGCATTTTCCATGGTGTTAGGACTAACCCTGGATGACTGGGTGCTCCCACAGGGATCAGTACTCCTGCAATATGTGGATGACCTACTGTTATGTAGTTAGAGCGGGCACAGTGTGCAGAAGACTCTGAAAGCCTGATGACTCACTTATCTCTTAAGGGTCACTTGGTGTCTCGCAAAAGAGATCCAGTGGTGCAGGGAGAGGGTGGAATACCTAGGATGTATTATCTCAGGCGGGACCAGGCAAGTGTCCCCAGAAAGAGAGTCAAGACTCTGACCTGTCTCGGCCCCAAAGATAAGGCAGCGCTCCTTTCTTTTCTTAGCTCTATTGTCTACTGCAGGCAATGGATCCCAGATTGTTCTTTTTATGATTCAATCCTTGCACCCCTCTTCTGTTACACTGAGGAAATGACACGGACCTTTGCAGTCTTTGGCCAGTGCTCCAGCACTGGGTTTACTGGATCATAAGAAATCCTTTGTGCTTTACTGTATAGTCAGGGACCCTGCGCTGGCTGCCGTACTGGCCCAAGCGCATGGTACCCACTACCGACCCGTGGCTTATCTATCCAAAAAACTCCCCGTTTAGGTACAAGGAAGGCCAGCTTGCCTACAAGCTGTTACTGCCTGTGGCAGTAAACATGACAGTAAAAGAAACATCCAAAATCACTTTAGGAACTGATACTACATTGTACACAACACATACTGTAGTACACCTTTTACAAAACATCAGCGACTTCAACCCAACAGGCAGAGCTCTATGCTATGACACATGCCTGTCAATTATTCAAAGGACAAAAAGTAAACATTTACACTAACAATAGATACACTTTTGGGGTCTTTTGGGCCCGCGGGTACAAGACAGCGGATAATAAGCAAATCTCAAATCAAGTCTGGGTAGAGGATTTATTAAGTGCACTCCATTTACCCTCAAAAAAAAAAAAAAAAAAAAATGTATTAATGTCATAAAAGTAATAGGTCATTCCTATGACAAATCTGATATTACTAAGGGAAACAACTTAAGAGTCAGCAGCCAAAATTACTGCTAAGGAGGCAATCAACCCTCCAATTGTTTTCTACCGATTTTTCGTCCCCAAGTTTCCCAGCCCGAGCCAGAAGAATTGTCTGACATTACCTGTTGGGAGTCACATGGTTTGACACACAACCCGGACGGCTTGTGGTCAAACAAGGAGGGGATCATAGGTATTACAGAAACAGTAGCTCCTTTGGTAAGAAACCCCTACAGCAACTTGCTTAACTTGTGTCCAGAATAATGTTCAGGGACACATAGGCCCATTAAAAGACTTACAGATTGATTTGACACACATGCCCAAACAGAAAGGTAATATCAAATATCTTTGCGTAATAATACTCCATTTTGCCATTTTCCTTCATGGCCGGAAGTTATTCCCGTAACAGGAGAGACCGCAGGGATAGCTACCAGGTGTTTAAGGGATACAATGGAAGCTCCACATCCCTATCACCCCCAGAGTGCAGGAGTAGTGGAGAGAATGAATAGAAACATTAAAGACAAATTGAAAGGCCCACCCCCAGATAAGAACCACCCCCCCCATGCTAGGACAGGACTGTCCCCCTTTTGAGATCCTTATGGGAAGACCCGCTCAAAAAGCCCCTAAGATAGGCGAGGAATCTAACTTATATTCCTTACAGGGAGAGCACGTGAAATATCTGGTAAGTAGCCCTGCTGAAACTGATGACAAGGTTGCTGTCACCTTTCTTCCTCTTTCCACAGAACCAACACATCCTTTCGTCCCGGGGGATAAAGTACTGATCAAACAACTTGCAGTCCGCAAACAACCAGGCCCCCGTCTTCCAAGGTCCATTTGAAGTCCTCAAGGTCTCCAGGACAGCAATACTGACGGATCAAAGCCCACAATGGATCCATGCATCAAGGTTGAAGAAGAGCCCACAAATAAAGGAGACAGGAAAGGAAATGGAGGAGCCCCACAAGAAGAGACTCAGCCCCATACCCCCTCTCACAAAACCCCTTAACCCCCCCATTTTGACCACAGACTCTCCCCGTGAGCCAAGAAAATGCACCACCTGGACAGTCTTTCTTTTTTCAATTGAAATGACCATCACTGTATTCTTACTCTTATTTTTTGGGTGTTGGCTAAACTCCTCGTGCGGGCTGGGTGAGGGTACTGTTGTAGTGAATGCCAGAGCAACATACATGGAAAGGAGTCATACTTATCCACAGGCCGACATTTAGTCCCTATGGTTGGAAGGCCTATCACCCTAGAGCAGTTACTAAATACCACCCAGGAAGTCCCTGTTATAAACACCACTCCCACGGGTTAGCTACTTTTAATATCCTGGACCCTGCATTCCCTCTTTGGGGGATTGGATGTGTCTAGTGGGATTAAGGTCAAGACTTAGCCCCCCCAAAGTGGTTCAAGCCCCTCATGTTCCCCACGGATGGATGGTCTGTTGTGGACTATGGTGCCATACCACCGTCCCTTACCCTATGGACAGAAAAAACTTCAGGATCGTGTACTATTGTGGAAATGATCTCTCTAATGGGGACCACAGGGTCAGACACACTTGTGTCCATGAAACCTGCCCACAGTCACCTAGAATTTGGCAGACACAAGAGGGAATTAACCACTTGGTGGGACAAAATTTTTGCATCCTTCGGTGGGGTAGGCGTATACAATCAATGCCCTCACAAAGGAGATTGATTTGGAATGTAATGGATTCATGGATGAATGCCACTCATGGAGTCCCTTTTCAGGTGTAGGAGGATGGTTCGGTTCTATTTGGGAAAACATTATGAATTTCTTTAAGAAAGCGGGTATGATACTCCTCACGATACTTATTTTAGCTCTGGCCGTTTATGTGACAATCAAATTGGTGTTCCGCCTGATAAGTAAAGTAGCAAAATCAAAGAACCTAGTTGATAAGTCTGAAACAGCCATGACCATGTTCAAGGCAGGATATAGGTGGTACAATGAGTGATCAGCGGAGACTTCTTAAAGTCTCCTATGATCAAAGGAGGGATTGTAAGGAAACGTGGGAAGTGTAGAGTTACCCTTCAAGATTTAATAGTATTGTAACAAAGATGTTTTTCTGTTTTTCTGTAGAAACTCACTGTAAATTCTGTTTATCTCACACTCACACATTTCCATAACAAGTTTTAGTTCTCATGGCTTCTAGTAACGGGTCTGCTTCCCATAACAAGTATGCTGTTTTGTACTTCTATATTATCAAAACATACTGAGAATCTTATCAAGGACATATATTGCGTGAGACATTTTTAGAGTAAATATGATGTTGAGTCTGAAGGAAGAAATATTATGAATCTTGCAGATCAATATTGAATTGTATAACAAAATGCTTAAATGCTTGAATGTGATTGGTTGCTCAATTGCGTTCTTCCCCCTTTTTTGTATTGTATATGCTCTGTGAAACGGGAAGTAAAAGCATTCTTTTTTCAACCACACACGGTGTATGGTGTCTTTTTTGCCTGTCTGGACAGAAAGGGGGGAAAAGGGCGAGAGTTTTCCATTGACCGTCAAAGTCCAGTTGAGGGAAAGAGGAGCTGATGCAGAGGACAATACAGGACACCTAACACGTATTGTGTGTTTTGGAGTAGTAACTATAATCCTTTATCCCGTTATGCTTTACCCGCCATCCATCTACTAGGTGGGCTGACCTCAAAAGTTGTTTTATATGTTTTAAAGCTTTAAAGGATATAAAAAAATAAATAAATAAAAAATAATTAAAAAAAAGGGAGAGAAAAAAAAAAAAAAAAAGGGGGGTAAACCCCCTTCCCCGTAACCCAGTACTTACTATTTAGACAGAGACATCTATAAGGAGGCTATGCCCCCTTCTTCCACCTCTCTGACCTTTTGCAAAATTGCAATTTTCCAAGTCCCGTGTATCGGTCCTGTCCTATTGAGTTTGTTACCTCTTAATCCCACCCCCTGATCTGAAGTTCCCCCCCTCTAGCATTCTGTTACCTATTACCTTATGTTTGCTTCTTATTCCTTGCTCCTTTCCCTCCCCCCTCTTCGTCCCTTTCTCTATCCTTTCCCTGTCCAATTTGTCCCTCAGTTTGGAGTTGTAATTTTACCTCAATGCCTTTTACATTGTATCTTTATATGATATTTTATATTATGTAGCCCACTCAGGAGGAAGAAAAAAAATAAAAAAATAATAATAAAAAAAAAAATATAAAAAAAAACATATACACATATGTGCCTACATGCTAATACATATATACATCTATACATATGTTTACACATACACATTAAGTTCCTTCCCTCCTCCCCTCCCTTAGGCTGAGGAGGACGGAATCTCATCTCCTGTGTCTATACTCCTATGTCAAATCAATACATTCTACCAATATTTATATGATGTCATTAATATTATTGATTCTTCTTTCTCTTTCCTCCCCTCTTCTTTTACCCTCCCTTCACATTTATATCTGAAAGGAGGGTAAATTGCTCCTCCAAAAAAAAAAGGGGGGGGGGGTGGGGGATTATGGTGGAAAAGAGGGGGGCAAAACCATTGTGCTCATTGTTATTTATACTAAATAATTTCATACATTTCAATCCTTTATATCAATCCCGTGTGCAATCGGTCCAAAACAAAAAAAAAAGGGGGGGAGGAGGTATTGGGGGGAGGATGGGAGCAACACCCTTTTAGGGGCTAGTCTCCCCCCTCCATATAAAACCTTAGTGCTCTGTGTCATTCATTCTATATAATTTCACACATTTCAATCCCTTATACCATTCCCTTATGTAAAAACAAGTCCCAAGAGAGAGAGGCAGAAAAGGAAGAAACAGTGTAAAAAAAATTCTTGCTGCGGCAAAAAAAAAAAAAAACAAACGGGGGGGGATTGTTATACAATAAGTTTCATCATTCGTGATATCCTTAAACCCTGTAATTTGTCTCTTATCCCCCTTCCTCTTTCCCTCCTCCCTCCCTCTCCTTCCCTTCCATGTAAATATCTAAACGTCTATTCCCTTCAAATTAAAAATATATTTATCTCCCCATAGGCCCTTGTCAGTCCACCATTTAAAGGCCCCAATGTCCATCCCCGGTGGAAAGTTAGGATTATGAAAGATGTGCATTAGGGGTGTCAGAGGAGAGATTATGGTATTAAGGGAGAAAAGTTTGGTGCAAAGCGCTATAGAGTGCGATAGGGTGGGAGCCATGACAGCTGGCCTATGTTTCGGGGAACATCCCAAAAGGAAGTCAATAGTATGCAATGGAGTAGCCTGCCTTTCCATACTAAGCCAGTCTGGTTTATTATAACTAGAGTAAGCTAACGATATTTGTGCCAGCCGAGCCGCCTGGTAGTAAGCCCAAAGGTTGGGAAGACCTAACCCTCCTTGCGTCTTTAGTCTGTAGAGCGTATCCAAAGGACATCTGTAGCCTTTCTTACCCCAGATAAATCGTAGTATGTCTGACTGCGTCTTAGTGAGGAAACTTTTGGGTAAGGGTATTGGCAATGAGCGAAATAAGTACAAGAGTTTTGGTAGTAGGGTCATTTTTACCGCATGTATTCTGCCCAGCCAGGATAGACCACATCTGGACCACCTCTCCACGTCCTGCAAACATTTATGCACCATGGGGGGATAGTTTGAGCGGAAGAGGCCTTCAATATTTGGGGTGAGCTTGATACCCAGATACGGAATCTGGTTTGTAGCCCAGGCGAAAGTAAAGTTATCTTTGAGTTGTTTGAGGAGATCCGGCGGGAGAGTTACGTTCAGAGCCAGAGACTTGGTCATATTAACGCGTAGTCCTGACGCCCCACTAAATTCCTCCAGGGTTTGAAGTATCACAGGCATGGAGATCAGTGGGGAGGTGATGAAGAGAAGGAGATCATCCGCGTATAACGCGCATTTATGTTCGTGGGGGCCGCAAGAAACCCCTTTAATATCAGGGTTTGATCGAAGGGCAATGGCTAAAGTTTCGATCGCTATCGCAAAGAGAAGTGGCGAAAGAGGGCATCCCTGCCTGGTACCCCTATTTATGGGAAAGGACTCCGAGTACCTGCCCAGTAGGCGCACTTGTGCCGATGGAGTGGAATACAGGGAATCTATAAGATTAAGAAAGTATTTGCCACATCCCCATCTCCTAAGGATCTCAGATAGGTATGCCCAGTCAATCGAGTCGAACGCCTTGTGTAGATCAATTGACAGTAGAAAACCTTTTTGTGCAGGGTTCCCATCCCAATGAGATTGAAGCAAAGAGATTATATCCACTGCCCTTCTGATCTGATCTGGTCCTTGTCTCCCCGGGATGAAGCCTACCTGATCCCTGTGAATGTATGACGAGATAAAGCTGGAAAGGCGGTTGGCAAGTATCTTAGTCATTATTTTGACATCATTGTTAATAAGAGATATGGGGCGATAATTGCCAACCTCACTAGTGTCTTTATCTGGTTTCGGTATTACCGATATGTACGCTGCATTTAAATCTGAATTTAAAGAGGCCCCATCCCTGAGAGAGTTGAACATCTTGGTTAGATGAGATGCTAGACAATTCCCAAATTTCTTATAATAACCCATGGAGAATCCATCAGGACCCGGTGAGGAGCCCAATTTAAGGTTCTTAATAGTATCCAGGACCTCCTCTTGTGTGAAGGGGGATTCCAAAAGTTCTATATGTGCCTTATCCATCACTGGCAACTTAAGGTTGTTAAGGAACCTATCTCTCCTGGCTGCGGATGTACTGGGGTTCTGTTTATAAAGATCAGAATAAAACTGTTTAAAGGTGTCCATTATCCTGCTTGGGTTCTGAGACAGTTCCCCCGAGGTTACCCTCAGTTTGGGGAAGGCTTGAGTGCGTGGTTTAGGGGAAAGTTTAGTTGCCAATCTGGAACCAATCCTATCTTGTTGTGCATAAAACTTGGCCCTAGTCCATTTAAGATGTTGCGCCGCTGACGTGGTTAATTGCATATTAAGGAGAGCCCTTGCTGTGTCTAATTTGGATAGTGAATCTAGATTGGGGTTACGTTTATGTTCTCTTGTCAATTTCTGAAACTCCTTCGTAAGTCTTACTGTATCAGCTCTGTGTTCCGCCCTGAGTCGTGCCGCTAACTGAATCAGTCTGCCTCTGATGACCGGTTTATGAGCCGCCCAAACGATAGAAGGAGAAGCCCCATCTGTCGCGTTTAAGGTAAAGTATTCTTGGATGGCATATTCTAGTAGAGTGCATTGAATAGGGTCGTTCAACAGGGTTTCTTGTAGGCGCCAGCGTGGTCGGTTACCGGTGCCCGTCGGTTTACATGTGGTCAGCACAACTAATGAGTGGTCCGAGAGCGACGAATCAATGATTGTGGAGTTCCTAATGAGTGGAAGCGTGGCGGCCCTGGTGAAGATGTGGTCTATCCTGGCAAAGGAGTTATGTGGAGCTGAAAAATGTGTGTAGTCTTTAGTACGCGGGTTGTTCTCTCTCCAAACGTCTATCAGGCCTGCCTCATTAAGTATTTCAGCTATTTTAACGCTCTGTTTAGAGGGACGCTTGGGTTTAGACGCACCGTTCGCCAGTTTGTCCAGGGAAGAGTCAAATGCAATGTTCGTGTCCCCGCCCATAAAAACCGTCCCCTTAAGATGTTCATGTAGTGTAGTGAGCAGAGATTCCATAAAGGATTTTTGCCCTTTATTCGGTGCGTAGTAGGATACAAAGGTGTAGAGTTCTCCATCAATGAAACCGGAGACTAGGACATATCGACCCTGGGGATCAACAACAGTTTCAGGTTGGGAGAGGTTTATATGTTTCGCAAAGCAGATCGCGACCCCCTTGGTTTTATTCTCCGCGGAGGCCAGGAAGAATTGTGGATAACTGTGGTGGAGAAAAGTGGGCTTGTAAGTAGATGGGAAGTGTGTCTCCTGCAGCAGTAGGATGTCGGCGTGCATTGAGTGATAGCATTGGAGGATTTTTCTACGTTTGATTGGGGAGTTAAGGCCCTGAGTGTTGTGTGATATAACCTTCAAGGTAGTGGGCAAGGAATGAGAATCAGGCATGGATCAGAGGGGAATGATCTATACAATCCTTATGGGACTTACCCTTCCATGTAGAGATAGACGGCAGAGTAAAATCTGATGGTCCTGTAGCGGGGAGCCCAGAGCCTGAGAGAGACGACCGGAGAAGTCCGTGTGACCTGCTAGCACCACTGAGATCAATCGAGAAGAGAGAGAGAAAAGAGATGAGTGGGAGAAGGAGAGAGGGAAGAACAAGAACATTAACAACCTGCTGAGGAATCATTCCGGTACGAGAAGTAGCTCAAGAAAACAAAGGGCCCCCCTGGTCCCTTCCCACCCCCAGGTCGGTTTAGATTCACCAAACCTACCATAACCCCCATGGTTCCGGATTTTCCAAATGAAGAAAGTCCGGAATAGGATCTAGGTACGCCAAGTGGGTTCCTGATCCAATCGAGGCACATTGGGTCCACCACAGCCCCCCCACCTCAAATCTGTAGCTACTGAGGGGCAAAAACAACCCCATCATCTATAAGTGCCGGAGTCCCCTGTAGAGATTAATCCCCAGTCAACATTAACGTTTTAGCACGCAAAAATTATGGAAAGGGGTCTAACAATCGCCAAACTTCCAGGGGAAGTAATTGTATGGAGTTAAAAAAAAAAGGGAAAGGGGGACCGGCTAGTAAGCCGAATTTCCCCAGGCAGCAGGGACCAATAAGGTATTCAACCAATTACACTGCATGTTCCCCTCCTAATGAGGAAAGTTTGTATTCCCTCTACCAGTAAGTCAGTACCCAATTATCGCAAAAGGTAAAAAAAAAAACAATTATTATCAACTTTAACATGAAAATAACAGCATGTATAGATGCTCGATCAGTTAGTGCAGTGGGGGAAGGGGGACCCCCCCTTAACCACCCTCTACAAGGAAGAGGGGGAAAAGAGAAGGCCCCAACCTGTCCTTCCTCCAGAACATCACCCCAGGAGCAGGGGAGAAGTCCAGGTCAGGATCAAAAAAGGAAAAAAGATTATACGCAAATATGCTCAGGGTGGCATGGTTTCTTTGGATCTTTTGGGGCCCTGCTTCAGCCAGGATTGTTGCAGCGGGCTGGCAGGCGGGGGTCTTTTGGCGGAAGAAGGGGTCCCTCGGTTAGCTTGCGCAGGCGTAGGTTCCAGCAGTATCAGGCCGAGATGCGTGAGGAGTCGTTCACCTTCCTGGAAAGAGGAGAAGCAGAAATTCTTGCTTTTGTAGGAAAAATTCAGACGAAGAGGGAAAGACCACCGATATGCGATTTCCTTATCGATCAGCACCTGCAGCAACGGTTTGAAGGAGCGCCTCTTCTGAACTGTATAAGGTGATAGGTCAGCGAATATTTGAATTTTGTGACCGAGTAAAGTGAGAGTATCCGAATATCTGGCTTTCCTCATGACTGCTTCTTTGACGGAATAGTAATGTGGTTTAACAATGACATCTCTGGGCAAACCGTCAGATCTAGGGGCCTGTAGTGCCCTGTGTGCTCTGTCAAGTTCCAGGTGGTTATCCGGAATGTCAGGGATAAGGTTTTTAATCAAAGATTTAACTGCTTTATGGACATCCTTCTCAGATTCAGGGAGTCCCCGGAGTCTAAAGTTATATCTTCTGGATCTGTTCTCGAGGTCATCGATTTTTGAAAAGGCAGATTCCAATTGATCCTGTACTTCCTGTAATCTGGCAGAGTTTTGGTTAATCTGAGCAACTGATTGATCAGCTTTTTGTTCTATGGTGTCCATCCGTATCCCTATTTGCTGCAGGTCAGCATGTAAAGATGCAGTAATTTGGGCAGCATTCTGAGCCAATCCTTTATGTAGCATGTGTGAAAAGGCTGTCATCATAGACTGAAAGTCAGTGGGGACTGGCATGTCTGCTTGGGCCTCACTCACTGTGAGCAGCATGCCTGTGTGTGGATCCAGCAATGGGGATGAGGGATATCCTGGGCTCATCCTCCCCAAAAGGGATTCCGTGCAGGAGGGAGAGCTGACAGCTTGCAGAGGGGGGAAGTCAGTACCTGCATAAGGTGGATCTGTCTGGTCCTGGTCGGCTATAGAGTCCTCTTGTTTGTCTGAGGCCTGTAAGCCTCGTGTAGCCGACGCCATCTTGGCATAGGTGAGGGGGCCGTTCGCGGCCGTCATTTGGCCAGAGAGGTCCCTCCGGACCTGGGGTTTTTGCATATCCCGGTGCCCCGGGTGTTCCCCTGTCAGGATGGCGCGGTGTGGGGCGGAAACGAGGGCTCCGTCGGCTCCGGTGGCTAGCGGTGGGCTGTGGTGGAGCGGAGCTCTAGTAGCCGGCGGCCATCTTAGAGCTGCCGCGCATGCGCACGTTAAAAATATATTTATCTCCCCGTATCTAGGGGTTAAAAAAAAAAACAACACCAACAGGTGAGCACACAAAAATAAAAAAAAAATAATAAAAAAAATAAATAAAAAAAATAAATAAAAAAAAATAAAATAAATAAAATGTAAAAATTGTGTATGTGAAAAAAATAAATTGAATAAAAAAAAAAACACCAACAGGTGAGCACAAAAAAAAACAAAAAACATTTTTTTATAAAAATTTTGTAAGTGAAAATAAAAATAAAAATATAAATAAAGAACTTAAACCAAATTAAGTTATCCCCCTTCCTCCTCCCCCCTCTCCTTCCCTTCTGTGTAAGTGTCTAAGCTTCTTTCCTTCCCTTCAAGTGAGAAAAAAAAACACACCTGCAATTGAGCGTATCTGTGTATATAAAAAAAAATTATCTCCATCCCTCTCGTCCCCCCTTCCCTTTAGCTTCTAGACCCCCTCCCCTCCCTTTCTCCCCACAGTGAATTCTTGGAGGGAACTTGATACCACTGTTCTTGACGTTGTAGGGGTTTTCCTGGGTCGATTCTTCTCCAGTCTGTGAATTCAATTGGGGGCAATTCTAATGTCTCTACAAATAACTGCAGATCATCCTTAGTTCTAAGGGTTGCTGTTTTGCCATTTCGGGTGGCTGTAAGACTGAATGGAAATCCCCAGCAGTATTTAACCTCTGCTGCACGGAGGGCTTCCAATACTGGCCTGACATTTCGTCTTTGCATTAGAGTCCTATTTGATAAGTCATGGTACAAGGATATCCTTATTCCGTTATGGAGACTTTCCATCTTTGCACGGGCAAGTTTCATTATAGATTCTTTCACTGTAAATTTATGAAGTTTACAAATTATGTCTCTTGGTTTTTCGGCGTTGGGTCTAACATAAGAAGGGATACGGTGGACTCTATCTACCTCGATGGTTTCAATTGCCTCTTCTCCCATTATTTGATGAAATATTTGTTGTATTGTTGGAAGCAGCTCAGTCCTCTGAATTGCTTCTGGTATTCCTTTTATCCGGATGTTCTGTCTGCGTTCCCTATTTTCATAATCATCCAATTGATCTTTGAAAGTGTTTAGAAGCTCTTCATGGTGGTTTGCCGTCTCTTGTATATCCACGACTGCTTGTGTTATTGTCTCCTGGTTGTTCACTACTGTTTCTACTCTGTGCCCCAACTCCCAGATCTCCTCTCTGACACCTTCCACCGCTTGCTGGCATGATTGTTCTACTACAGATATTAACTGTTGAATGTCTGTCTTGGTGGGTAATGCTTTAAAGAGGTCTCTAAGTTCTCTAATATCTTTTTCTAGGTTTTCTGAATGACCCTCAGGCCTTGGGGACCTCTTACCTCCTTCCCTCCCTAAATCCGGGGTTTGTGTTGCCAATTCTTGGGGTGCATGTTCATTTCCAGTAGTGCTTAATGTTGTTCCTAATTCCACATTTGCCTCTATCTCTCCCAAGGGGTTTTCAGTTTTTCCGGCACTTGCTCCATGTCCTCTCTAGCTTCCATTACTGTCCCTTTTATATTCTCCATGGGTTCCATTGGAGAGCTATAGATTACATTAGGGATAGAAGTGGGAGGTATCAATTTAATTTGGCTATAAGCCTGTTTATCCTGTGTGTCTATTAAGTCCTCCTGTTCCCTCCTGGGGATTTCTCTATCCCCACTCCTTTCTCCCCCTTGGGTCCTTCTACTTGTTAGTAGTTCTTGTTGTGTCATGCCTTTTGCAGTAAGCCCCTTCCGTTCACCCTCTTCTGCCCTCAGAGAGATAATACTTTGGGTTGGGCTACGGTTGGGGCTGCCACCTTTCGCCAAAGCCATTGTCCGACCTCTCCCTGTCACAGGAGAGTCACGCTCTTTAACCTGGGCACCCCGGCCCGATGTTAGGGACCTACGGTCTGGGTTTGATATGTTACCCGTAGTGTGCTCTGTAGAAACTCGTTCCATAACTGAGCGAGATTTACCTGCTTCCGTCGAGTCTCGTTTCTGCTCTCCACTTGCAACCCGTGGAGAAAGATACGCTCGTATCGCGCCGGCTTGCTGTGCTGTTTGTCTATGTGTCGGCATTTCCTTCACCCCTTCCCCCTTTTTCCCCTTTTTCACAGCGTATCACTCTACTTATTGTTTGTTTGCTTTCTCCTGTCCAAGTGGGGGGTGGGTGAAGGGGGTTGTAGGGGTAGATGATGTCCTGTCCACTATAGTTAAATTAATAAAGCTGTACTTTTCCCCCCCTTTTTTTTCTCTTTTGTATACAGTCCATACAGTCTATACATGCTATGCAATCTGTACAGCTCTTAACCGTTGACTTCCCTATATTGGTTGCGGTTTATATATATATATAAAAGCAAATAGTATAAATATTCCAATTGGTGTTTAGTTGGAAATTAGCAACCTGCTGAAGGTATAGATAGGTATAGAGGCATGCAATTTTGTTTCCAGCTGATATTGAATAATCGCTATACAGTTTATATTGCAATCTCCATATGGTCTGATTATATAATTAGTATATCAATATGTCAGTTATATATAATTAGTTCAGCCAGTCTTAGAAAATCCACTTTTGCCTTTTATCTTGCATCAGATTTCTATAGCAGTTGCATTTGCATTTGTACATATCATGATTCCACATTAATCACTCACCCTCCCGCTGTCAACCAGCTGGCCGTTCACCTTAATTAGACTTTTAGTTAGTCTCTGGGTATGGGTAGTGTGTGGAAATAAATCAAAGCCTTTTTTTTTTTTCCTCCTGGTGTTCAGATCCCGGGCTCTCTATCTGGCTCTCAGTGTGGGGATGTCTTCACTGGGATTCCGCTCCGTCACTCTCACGCCGCCCACACTATACTCCACAGCTGGTCAGTGTCCAGTTTCCGTCCTCCCGGAGCTTGTGGAAAGGACGGGAATAGCGGGGGTGACTCCTCCACCCCTTCACCAGCCTCTAGGTTCTTAGCCGAACCAAGTCTCACTGCAGTGTCACAGGCATCTCAAGAAGCTGCTGATTAAATCATTCAGTGTCGCTGCCGCTACACAGAGCTCAGCGCTCCCAACACGGTCTTAGGTCTGTCACTGGAGGGAGGTCAGGAGCGGAGCAAATTAGACCAGCATGCTAGAGGTCTTCAGATCATTGTCCTACACGCCACACCTGCACCACGCCCACATCCCAGGTGCACAGTGTCCTGGTATGGATTTAAAGGGGAATCCCTACGCCGAAAAAACGGCGTGGGGTCCCCCCCAAATACATATCAGACCTTTATACAAGCACGCAGCCCGGCCGGTCAGGAAAGGGGGTGGGGACGAGCGTACCAGGCCACATGTCCTCAACATGGGGGGGTGCCTTGGGGAAAGCACCCCAAAGCACCTTGCCCCCATGTTGATGAGGACAAGGGCCTTTTCCCGACAGCCCTGGCCATTGGTTGTTGGGGTCTGTGGGCTCCCGGATTCCGATAAGCCCCCTTCAATAAGGGGGCCTCCAGATTCCAGCCCCCCACCCTATGTGAATGAGTATGGGTCCCGTCTACCTGGAGTCACGTTCTAAATAAACAAACTTTACTCCATGTGTGGGGCAAGTCCGTTCATTTCAAAAGTCCCATGGACTAGCACACAGACGGTCGGATTGTCCGCCGGACTTGAAAGACCGGCGGATAATTTTGAGTCAAAACTTCTTACTAAGTCCGCCGGACTTTTGGGAAGAAAAAGTCCGCTGGAGCCCACACACGGTCGGATTGTCCGGCGGACTCTAGTCCGTCGGACAATCCCGCCGGTTAGTCCGCTCGTGTGTACGCGGCACAGATGATCTTTTTGATGACGTTTAACCAGTTCAGTAGGGATGAGCCCAATGTTCAATTCGAACATCGGGTGTTCGCCCATTCGCCGAACAGCAAACAATATGGGACACTAACAAGAAAAAACAAAAGTGCTAATTTTAAAAGCTTATGTGCAAGTTATTGCAATTAAAAAGTGTTTGGGGACCCGGGGACATGTATCAATGCAAAAAAAGTTTTAAAAACTCACGTTTTTTTTCGGGAGCAGTGATTTTAATAATGCTTAAAGTGAAACTGTAAAGTAGTGCATTTTTCCCGTGTTTAGAACAGTACCACAACAAAATGAAATTTCTAAAGGAATTTAATTTAAAACTACTCGCGGCTGTAATGTATTGTCGGGTCACGGCAATATAGATACAAATCATTGAAAAAAATGGCACTGGTCCCCCCTCCACAGTCCATTACCAGGCCCTTTGGGTCTGGTATGAATATTAAGGGGAAACCCTGCACCCAAATTAAAAAAAAATGCATGGGGTCCCCCAAAATCCATACCAGGCCCTTTAGATCTGGTATGGATATTAAGGGGAACCCTTGAGCCAAAATAAAAAATGTGTAGAGTTCCCCCCAAAATCCATAGCAGGCCCTTCAGGTCTGGTATGGATTTTAAGGGCAACCCCGAGCCAAAATAAAAAAAATGGTGTAGGGGTCCCCCCAAAATCCATAACAGACCTTTATCTGAGCATGCAACCTGGCAGGCCACAGGAAAAGGGGGCAAGAGAGCACCCCCCCTGAACCATAGCAGGCCACATGCCCTCAACATGGGGAGGATGCTTTGGGGTCCCCCCAAAACACCTTGTCCCCATGTTGATGGGGACAAGGGCCTCATCCCCACAACCCTTGCCTGGTGGTTGTGGGGGTCTGCTGGCGGGGGGCTTATCAGAATCCAGTAGCCCCCTTTAACAAGGGGACCCCCAGATCCCGGCCCCCCCATGTGAGTGGGTGCCCATTCACCAAAAAAAGTGACAACATTTTAAAAATTACAGTAGACAATTTGGGACAAATCCTTTATTAAAAAAAAACTGTCCCGTGATGTCCATTCATCTTCGATCACAGTGTCTGATGACCTGATTAAAAAAAAATGGAAAAAACTCTGCCTCCATTGGAGGCTCCCGCTGACTGTAACGACATGTGGCACATCCACAAGTGAATGTACCCACATTTTTGCAAGGGTCTGATCTAAAAAGTGTCCACGAACTCGCTTTGGACTAACTGATCTTGTGGGGTGAGGTGATATGTGCAGACTCAAAATTGGATCAATTGTTAGCATATGCCAGTGTTTTTCAAGTGTTTGTGTTGATTGTTGTATTGCGTTATGATGTGCAAGGTTTAGGGTTTTGTGCTTTCCTTTAAATGGGTGGGGAAGAGGAGGATGTTTCTAGAGTGGTTCCTGACACGCCTAAAAGCCTTTTTGAGGCATGTGAGGGAGTAACCTCGATCCAAAAGTCAAATTTTGAGACGATTGGCTTCTAAGAGAAATGAGTTATCTGTAGAGCAGTTCCTCCTCAGTCTTAGGTATTGGCTGTAAGGAATGGACTGTATGAGAGGTTGAGGATGTGCACTCGATGCATGGAGAATGGTGTTCCCTGCAGTGGGTTTATGAAATAAGCCGATTAAAAGAGTGCCATCCATATTTTTTTATAATTTTGACGTCTAAGAACGTGATCAAATGTTCTTATTGATGGTCAGCATGAAGGTGTCAAGCATGTCCACAGGTCCCTCCCAGATGATGAATATGTCATCAATGTAGCATTACCACGTTGTGATATGGCTCGTTAGTATGGGCAAATCTTCATCATCTAGGAGGGAATGCTCCAGGTACAGGTTGGCATAGTATACTTTTATTTATAATATACTTTAGATTTTGAAGAAAAAGAATTGTTGGGCAGAGTTTGGTAGAGTATGAGTGGTCTATCGCATCCCAATATCATGAATACAAATAAACATTGTAGGCCTTGTGTGCATTAAGGATGAGCCCGGTGTTCGATTCGAACCCATGTTCGAATCGAGCACCGGGTGTTCGCTCGCTCGGCGAGCCCAGAACTATTGGGACCGCTCGCATCAAATTCGTGTGATGCGAGCGGCCCCGCAATGCATTGCGGCCCGCGCAGTGCAATGCTGGCTGATGATTGGCCAAGCATGCACTGTGACCCCGCATGCTTGGCCAATCACAGCGCCGGCAGCGAGGAGAGCCATAATTGGCTACAGGCAGGATGCCTGTAGCCAATTATAGCTCAGGGGCTTTAATACACGCCCCACGGTATAAGAGGCCGCCGCGGCGGCGGCCTCGCATATTATGTTTCACTCACAGTGTCAGCGTGTCAGTGTGCTGCTGACTGCTGACAACAATATGTTCTTTATTTCTGGGGATATGTGTGTGCATGCTGTTAGAACAGCATTGCAGTATCACATCTGGGGGGTGTCTATAGGTAGCCTGTGAAGGAGGGCAGGTTTCCTGTGCTTAGAACTTTCCCTGCAAAAAAGTGTCATTTTTGCAGGAAGAAAGCTATTTAAATCACTCGCGGCTAATGAATTGATGGCTCCTGTAACACAGAGAGCTGTCATTCATTAATAAAAAAAAAAAAAAAAAAAGCGTAGGGGTCCCCCCAAATTCAATAACCAGGCCCTTCAGGTCTGGGATGGATATTAAGGGGGATCCCAGCCAAAAAAAA
Source organism: Lithobates sylvaticus (assembly GCA_028564925.1). Taxonomy (NCBI): domain Eukaryota; kingdom Metazoa; phylum Chordata; class Amphibia; order Anura; family Ranidae; genus Lithobates; species Lithobates sylvaticus. The sequence goes on along the minus strand of CM053026.1, from coordinate 566,840,542 downwards.
AAAAAAAAAAAATGGCGTAGGGTCCCCCTCAAAATCCATACCAGACCCTTGAGGTCTGGTATGGATTTTAAGGGGAACCCTAGCCAAAAAAAATGGCGTGGGGTCCCCCTCAAAATCCATACCAGACCCTTATCCGAGCACGCAACCTGGCAGGCCGCAGGAAAAGAGGGGGGGACGAGAGCGGCCCCCCCTCTCGCCTGAACCGTACCAGGCCACATGCCCTCAACATTGGGAGGATGCTTTGGGGGTCTAAGACCCCTAAAGCACCTTGTCCCCATGTTGATTAGGACAAGGGCCTCTTCCCCACAACCCTGGCCGGTGGTTGTGGGGGTCTGCGGGCGGGGGGCTTATCGGAATCTGGAAGCCCCCTTTAACAAGGGGACCCCCAGATCCCGCCCCCCCCCCTGTGTGAAATGGTAAGGGGGTACAAAAGTACCCCTACCATTTCACCAAAAAAGTGGCAAAAATGGTAAAAAGGACAGGAGACAGTCTTTGACAATTCCTTTATTAAAATCTTCTTTCTTCTTTCTTCATCCTTCGGTTTCTTCATCTTCTCCTTCCTTCATCTTCTTCCATCTTCTTCTTCCATTTTCTTCTTCCTCCGATCCGCTTCTTCTTGCGCTGGTCTTCTCGTCCTTCTCGTCCGGCATCTTCTTCCGTCGGCGTCGGTGTCTCTGTCTCTTCTTGGGCCGCTCCGCGCAATGGGAGGCTCCCGCTGTGTGAGGCTCCGCTCCGTCTGACAGGTCTTTTATAATGGAGGGCACCTGGTGACCCCGCCCCCTCTGACGCACAGGGACGTCATGGGGAATTCCATGATGGCTTTCCCCATGATGTCAGAGGGGGGCGGGGTCACCAGGTGCCCTCCGTTTTAAAAGACCTGTCAGATGGAGCGGAGCCTCACACAGCGGGAGCCTCCCATTGCGCGGAGCGGCCCAAGAAGACACCGACACCGACGCCGACGCCGACGGAAGAAGATGCCGGACGAGAAGGACGAGAAGACCAGCGCAAGAAGAAGCGGATCGGAGGAAGAAGAAAATGGAAGAAGAAGATGGAAGAAGATGAAGGAAGGAGAAGATGAAGAATCCGAAGGATGAAGAAAGAAGAAAGAAGATTTTAATAAAGGAATTGTCAAAGACTGTCTCCTGTCCTTTTTACCATTTTTGCCACTTTTTTGGTGAAATGGTAGGGGTACTTTTGTACCCCCTTACCATTTCACACTGGGGGGGGGCCGGGATCTGGGGGTCCCCTTGTTAAAGGGGGCTTCCAGATTCCGATAAGCCCCCCGCCCGCAGACCCCCACAACCACCGGCCAGGGTTGTGGGGAAGAGGCCCTTGTCCTAATCAACATGGGGACAAGGTGCTTTTGGGGTCTTAGACCCCCAAAGCATCCTCCCAATGTTGAGGGCATGTGGCCTGGTACGGTTCAGGCGAGAGGGGGGGCCGCTCTCGTCCCCCCCTCTTTTCCTGCGGCCTGCCAGGTTGCGTGCTCGGATAAGGGTCTGGTATGGATTTTGAGGGGGACCCCACGCCATTTTTTTTGGCTAGGGTTCCCCTTAAAATCCATACCAGACCTCAAGGGTCTGGTATGGATTTTGAGGGGGACCCTACGCCATTTTTTTTTTTTTTTTTTTTGGCTGGGATCCCCCTTAATATCCATCCCAGACCTGAAGGGCCTGGTTATTGAATTTGGGGGGACCCCTACGCTTTTTTTTTTTTTTCATTTTTTTTTTTTTTTTTTTATCAATGACTTTTTTTTATGAATGAGTTTCAATGAATGACTGTTCTCTGTGTTACGGGAGCCGTGAATTAACATTAGCCGCGAGTGATTTTAAATAGCTTTTTTACTTTCAAAAATGACACTTTGCGCAGAGACAGTTCTAAACACGGGAAACATGCGCCCCTTCACAGGCATACTATAGACACCCCCCAGGTACGAAATTTAAAGGAATATTACACTTTTATTGTTTCAATTTAAGCATTATTAAAATCACTGCTCCTGAAAAAACGGCCGTTTTTAAAAAAATTTTTTGCATTGATACATGTCCCCTGGGGCAGGACCCAGGTCCCCAAACACTTTTTATGACATTAACATGCATATTAGCCTTTAAAATGAGCACTTTTAATTTCGAACGTTCGCATCCATTATAACTAATAGGGTTCTAAAGCTCGCACGGACTTTAGGTCCGTTCGCGGGTTCTGGTGCGAGCCGAACGGGGGGGTGTTCGGCTCATCCCTAGTGTGCATATACACAGCCAAATACCCCTAGGGGATGCTTAGGGTAAAGATAGACACTGATGAGGTATATGCAATTCAAAAAATAAGTGAATTTATTTTAAGAGACACATATCAATGCATATGATATACGAATACAAAATGTTCAAATATCAAGACATACAAAATAGCATATAGGTTTTTAACATGTCACAGCATGAACATATAATGTTGAGGGAAAACTTGTATTATGTGTGTATTTTCAGGAGAAACGCCAACATGTTTCAGACTTTAGTCCTTTTTCAAGGCAGTTTAATATCCTTTTGTTTCACATCTATAATGTGTGAATAAATCAAAGATTAGTACATGAAGTTACAACAATACTGTTTGTTTTTTTGCCATGTAGAGCGGTATAGTATAGTAATATTATAGGTATGGTACTCACATGCAGTTTTTGTTTGGAAAAGTGCCAGAAAGGGTAAGAGGCCAAGGTATGGGCTCAAAAGGTAGGTATATGCACTGGAATAGTCTCTGTGCAAGGTAAAAACAAAGTAAGCGTTGCCATATAGCTGGACGACAGGCTGTGACGAGTTCAGGCAGTTGCAAGGTCCTAGACAAGGGACAGGCTGTGGGCCCGTGTCTTGTAGCCGTATAGCCAAGCAGTGTGTGAGACTAAGGTAGAATAAAAGGTATAAATTTGTAAGTAAATGGTAGCATGGCATGAGCGGCCATAGAAGTAAAAGGAATGGCATAAAAGTTTGTTACCTGAATCTCAAGGTATCTGGGGAGGGTGGTCAATAAACACCAATGAGTAGACAGTATGTGTAAGCCCTCCATGGCGGGCAGTTTAAATGCAGTAAAGTAATTGCTATCAGCTGTGTATGTACGCATCGTGGTGAGTGGGAATAGCTAAATTCTGGCTGCCTCTAGTTTTCATCCACAGCCATTACTAAACTCGATCCCATTTGCCCAATACCTTCGTGCCCGGCGAAACTGCTCGATGGATACCTCCTTTGAACACGAGGCCTCCGTCTTACGCACAAGACTCCGAGCACGGGGCTACAAAAATAGCGTTCTTAAAGACGCTTACAAAAAAGCTAAATCCAAATCACGCCTTATATTACTTTCCACCAAAACTCCCAAAGAAACTAATACTTCTCTGAGAATTATAACCAACTATTGCCAACAACACAACCAAATGACTCAAATACTCTCTAGACACTGGCATATTATTGCCACTGACAAATCCCTTTCACCCTTTGTTCCTACACACCCCTTAGTCACATACAGACGCGCTCCATCTCTCCGAGATAAACTCATCAATAGTGAATACACAGCTACTACTAAGTCCCATAAACAACTAAAAGGTACCTTTCCATGTGGAAACTGTGGTTATTGCAAATATCTCTGTGGGCGGCACAGTGGTGTAGTGGTTAGCACTCTCACCTAGCAGTAAGAAGGGTCGCTGGTTCAAATCCCAACCACGACACTACCTGCCTGGAGTTTGCATGTTCTCCCTGTGCCTGCGTGGGTTTCCTCCGGGTACTCCGGTTTCCTCCCACAATCCAAAGACATGCAGGTAGGTTAATTGGCTTCTGTCCAGAAATTGGCCCTAGTATATGAATGGGGACCTTGGATTGTGGGCTACTTGAGGGTTGGGACTGATGTGAGTGTGCAATGTGTACAGGGATAGGGACAATTGTAGAAACTCACTCAGGTTGAACTGGATGGACTGATGTCTTTATTCAACCTTACTACTATGAAACTATGAAACTATGAAATCTAATATGCGCAATTTTTTGCCAAATGGTCAACAGTTTTTTCCTCGACACTATGTTAACTGTCGATCCATTGGCATAGTTTACCTACTTGAATGTGAGTGTGGATGTTTCTATGTGGGAAAGACTAAACTACCTTTTTGGAAACGTATATATATGGCCACATCTGCAGTGTTAACCAGAGAGACCCTGATCTGCCCTTGAGCCGACACTGCAGGACTGTCCATCATGATTCTACTCCAAAAATCCTGTTCAAAGCTTTGGACCACATCCCACCCCTGAATCGAGGTGGTGACTATAACAAGGCTCTGTTACAGAGCGAACTTAGATGGATTTTCCATCTAAACGCTACCTTACCCCCCGGCCTCAACAAGGCCTTCAATTTCAAACCATATCTTGAAGGATTCCAATCTGGAGTCTGTGAATTAGATCTATAACATTTCCCACATGCGAACATCCGACACATTTATTCATCTGTATTTCAATCTTGAATTATCTTTATATGCTCAAATGATATGTCATGCATTATTATTCCCACCCTCATGCTCTATGTATGTGCCCCAATTCAAATATGTTCCATATTTTACTCCTGTACTGTTGTTCCATATAGAGTGTTGCAACAAACTATGTCTTTGTACCCACATGCATGTTGTTTTTCCTTACAATGTATGCACCATAAACCAACACCCTATACAGTATATCCTTTACCATACTTTATTGACACTGGCTGTGATCACCCAGGTACGCTGCCCGGCGCAGGTAAGACAGTGCGCATGCGCCAATTCCGTAGCGCGCATGCGCCGTCCCTTGTTCCCACCAGGCATCCTCCATCTACATGCCTTCCTGTTTGCGCTCCAGCTTGGAGCACAGGCGGATTGGCGGAACTCGTTACCCGCGTCGGTGACGTCACAACACTGTACGCGACTCCTTCCATTTTGGGCGTACTCGCGCCCAGCGCCGCCTCGTCACAGGTCCTATGGGGAACACAAACAGCGCGATTGGTCGCTTTTCCCTACCTCCTAGCCAATCCCAACTCAGCTATTCCCACGCACCACGATGCGTACATACACAGCTGATAGCAATTACTTTACTGCATTTAAACTGCCCGCCATGGAGGGCTCACACATACTGTCTACTCGTTGGCATTTATTGACCACCCTCTCCAGATATCTTGAGATTCAGGTAACAAACTTTTATGCCATTCCTTTTACTTCTATGGCCGCTCATGCCATGCTACCATTTACTTACAAATTTATACCTTTTATTCTACCTTAGTCTCACACACTGCTTGGCTATACGGCTACAAGACACGGGCCCACAGCCTGTCCCTTGTCTAGGACCTTGCAACTGCCTGAACTCGTCACATCCTGTCGTCCAGCTATATGGCAACGCTTACTTTGTTTTTACCTTGCACAGAGACTATTCCAGTGCATATACCTACCTTGTGAGCCCATACCTTGGCCTCTTACCCTTTCTGGCACTTTTCCAAACAAAAACTGCATGTGAGTACCATACCTATAATATTACTATACTATACCGCTCTACATGGCAAAAAAACAAACAGTATTGTTGGAACTTCATGTACTAATCTTTGATTTATTCACACATTATAGATGTGAAACAAAAGGATATTAAACTGCCTTGAAAAAGGACTAAAGTCCGAAACATGTTGGCGTTTCTCCTGAAAATACACACATAATGCAAGTTTTCCCTGTCTCAACATTATATGTTCATGCTGTGACATGTTAAAAACCTATATGCTATTTTGTATGTCTTGATATTTGAACATTTTGTATTCGTATATCATATGCATTGATATGTGTCTCTTAAAATAAATTCACTTATTTTTTGAATTGCATATACCTCATCAGTGTCTATCTTTACCCTAAGCATCCCCTAGGGGTATTTGGCTGTGTATATGCACACAAGGCCTACAATGTTTATTTGTATACTTTAGATTTTTCATGTTTGTGTCCCATAGACTTTAACGGTGTTTGTGTGTTCGTACACATTTTTTGCCTGTTTGAATGCTCTGGTGTGAACCGAACCGGGGGGGTGTTCGGGTCATCCTTACACTTCAGCCCCAGAAGGATTTACCCCCTTAATTACCAGGCCATTTTTTTACTATACGGCACTGCGTTATTTTAACCTACCAGTCGCCTCCCCCTCAGCCCAGGTCAGCCTCTTCTGGAAAAACTGTTTATTACTGGCCCGAACCTCCAATAGCTCATTAAGCCTTTTTTGAGATGATAACCACTCAAGTTGGCTATCTGGGGTAGGATCCCAGACGTAATTGGCTTCTGCCACAGAGGTCCCAGCCTTTGCAAGTTCGAGTACCCTATGGGAAGCAGTTTTAATATTTTCTTTTGAATTAGCAGGCCACAAAGAAAAGCCTTAAGGGCATCCCATACCAACCGCAGGGAAGCAGAGCCCACATTGAGGGACAGGACTCCCCAATGGAGGCTGGGATAGGATCTTCTCTGGGAAATATGTACATTTGTAAATATAAAAACAGGTTGTTTTCGTGAAACAATTTTGCCTCTTGACCTCTTGACCTCTTGACCTAAGAGCTCTTTACACATGTCACATCTAGTGATGTTTGGATTACAATGCTTTACACTTACAAAACGTTAGGTTAACCTGCCTTTCTCACCCATGCTTACACACTATGGAGGTTATTTATTAAAAGTGGATCTTGCAAAATCTGGTGCAGTTCTGCATAGAAACCAATCAGCTTCCAGATTTTATTGCCAAAGCTTAATTGAACAAGCTGAAGTTAGAAGCTGATTGGTTACTATGCACAGCTGCACTAGATTCTGAGTGTGCAAGTCTTAGTAAATCTCCCCCTGTCCTAACACAGACCTCAGACCAGCTGCTCCTTCCCCTTTCAAATGTCACAGCTTACTCTGGGCCATGTCATGCAACGCAGAACAACAAAAAGTTCAGAAGTGCAGACAGAATGAATATTAAACCCCCCCATTATTTGCCAACTCCATAGGTATCTTATGGGGCCTAGACAGAATGTCAACTTTGGCTTTTATGTTGCATTGTGTTTATAATGTTTATTTGATCAAATCCTAATGTGTTTGCAGTGGTCCAGAAGTGACAACATATTATGATTACACAAGTAAGAACAGTAGACAACCCAATAGTAACACTGAAACATTTATGTGTTTTCTAATTTAATTATGTGATGACTTTAAAAAGAAAAGGAAAAAAAAATCAAGGTTTTAACTCTAATTGACATTTGTTTATACAAATACCATGCCCTAAAAAGCCAGCAAAAGACATTTCCTTGCTGGCTTCTTTAAAAAAAAAAAAAAACCTTAGGAGACCTTTGGAGGGCATGTGTACCATTTTTTCAATAAAATAGAAGCCAGAGGGAAAATCTCAGATTTGGCTCCCATTCAGTGGGATTCAGGTTTAGCATCTGAACTTCTTTGAAGTTCACTGAACCCTGCTTGAACTGAACCCAGAACAGTTCACCCCGTCCCTATAAAATAATGATATGTCAGCTGCCTGTGTGGGTTGCCAATGATGAAAGATTATATATAACTGCTGCCGATGTAGGAAAACTATATAGTTCTACAAATGACCATTTTTGGTTTGGAAAGAATATATTTGCATGGGACTGTGGCTGATGGAAGTAGATTTCTGCTGATGTGAAGAAATTATATTTATACAGTATATATACAATACTCTATATATACAGTGCTACTAAAGATAGATATAGTATTGATGTTTTAATGTTGAACTTTCAGCTTTGGTCTCTTCAACCCTGAAGGCCCCCTGTTGGGTTTAACTCTTCCTGTACATGTTCACTATAAGCTCCATTTAATTTTTTTTTTAGATGAAATCCATGTATCACTTATACAGTAGCTATACGTTGACAGATAACACGTATAATATAAGGTAATTTGGTTTGGTTTTATATTACATTACAGATTTTTTTTTGTTTTTAAAATCACCTTCAAAACAATGCAAATACCCCTGCATATGTAGAGTGGAAAATTAATTTCATTAATTACATAAACTCAATATCCAGATACAGTTTGGAACATCTAGTATTTAAATTTGTTATTTAAATACTAGATGTACCACCAAAATGTTATCAGTTCTATGCAATTGTTAAAGCTATTCCACAAATGCATCAGTCTGCTCAGTGTAATGATAATGTGGTCTCTAAGTTCAAATGATTTAGTTTGAACACTTAACTAATTTAAACAAGTACTTGTTAATATTTTCTTCATGCTTAAAAAGTTAATTATCAAATGTATTGTCTGACACTTTTTAGAGGCAGCTGTTACCATTTATATGTTAAAAAAAGATTTTGTACACACATGTAAATATCTGGAAAATGTACTGTTCAGAAATATGTTATAGAAAAAGTACTTTTATTCCCTTTTTACTCATTATTTTCTTGTAATAAAAATGTACAAGATGAAAAAGTGGATTTTTTTCCTACTCTGCATTTCTGCGTTAAAAGAATGCTTATCTTAATTATAAGACATTGTATTGAATGATGGCAAGTCAAGAATAGCTCTCACTAAAATATAATTCAATTAATTATCTATTCACTTTGACTTATCCTTATCACCTTATGATGAAATGTCAGCTTGTTTTTTTTTTTTTTAATTAACAGTTCATTTAGTCTAGCCTCACAGCAATTGAAATTTAGAATTCAAATATTTTTGTTTATTTTCTACCAAGGGTGTGTCTAATATTTCAAAGCATATATCCTATATATACAATTGAGGAGTCACAGCAGACCCTTATCTGCTGAGCGGATTACCTCCAAAAATACACATGTATTTCATATTAGCAACATGTTGAGGTAGTCAAGAAGATCAACATCAGCAAGAAGAACTTACTCAACTCAAGAAGAACAACTCAAAAAAGATTAGAAAATAAATAATTCTATTTTTGCAAAAGCATTTAAAAGCTAAAGATGAAAATCCAAGCTAATAATTAAAATATAATATCTGAAACACATATAGCTATTTCATGAATCACAGGAAGTAAGTACCAGCTGATAAGGGTGTGCCAAAAACATTTATACCAGAGGTACAATATATAATGAAACAAAGCATAATGTCAAACAAAACATAATCATAAATCAGTATACCCTTTGTCAACACATGTCTAGGGTGAAACCTGCTTCATCAGCACAAAGGAAGAAGAAGAAGGACCCACACAGGTGTCTGACAAACACTCAGCCTTTCTGGCTGAGTGTTTAGCTGACTTCTAAGTGGGTCCTTCATCTGTAGGGCCTTTTCCCTTTGCGAGCCAGTTACCTGACATCTTTGATGCTTGGGGTATCTATCTACTCTTTGTATAACTATGTCATGGGGAACGGTCTTGGAGTTTAACAAGTAGCTAGTAATTACTCCCTGTGATTTATGGGGTAGCTATATAGTATGTGCTTCTTATATTCTTTTAATTATTGGGACGGAATTTCATCCCTAGCTTTTACATGTTTTACAAAAATATAATCATTTGTTTTTGTAATCTTTTTTAAGTTGTAAGTTTTTCTTGCTGATGTTGATTTGCTTGACTGCCTCAACATTTTGCTAATATGAAGTACGAATGTCAAATATTTGATGTGTAGCAATGATTGCTTTATACCAGTATGTCAACATTGAGCAATTATTTTAAAAATGTATCTGTTCACAGAGGAACTATAAAGAGTTTTACTCTTTTTCAGTTATTAGCACCATTATTTGTGTAAAAGTATTAATTAAAAGTCCAATTCTGATGTTCAGGCTCCCCCGAGTGTGCATTTTTTTTTTAAAGTCTTTAGGATGGTCACATTATGCTTATGGTCTTCTTCTTCCTTACCCCATCTCCAGCACTGGCAGTGCATAACAAAGATGTGAGGACCTTACTGAGTGGGTCAGTGAGGCACTGCATTAAAAGTATTTCTTCAGTCTTTGATAGTGATTGATGCCTAGAGCCATTCAAAAGCTTGAGGTTATAAAAATGAATTATTATTACAGCTAGTGCTGCATTTATATCTCTAAAGGTGGGGGATATTTAACCGCTTGCCGACTGCCCAAGTTAGATTTAGGGTGACAGTGTGGCCGCTCTGCGCTGGATCAAGTACCTAGTACATGATCTGTGTGCCTGTCTCCCCAGCAGTCTTGTGGTTTGTTACAGAACAAGCCAATCGGCAAGTCCTGGCCAATGATTGGCCACCGCTGATTGGCTCAGTGTTTCACGGAACAGAACTCTGTGATTGTAAACAATGTAGAGCTTTGTTCACTGATTAAGCAGGGATAAAAACATTAAGATCCTTAGTAAAAGCAGCACATATTACACACATTACACATTGTTAGGTACACAATTAACCCCTTGATCACCCCTAGATAATAACTAATTCCCAGCCAGTGTCAGTACATTGAAAGTGTATAGTATTAGCACTAATCACTGTATAAGTGTCACTATTGATGTCAGTGTCAGTTAGTGTACCCTTAGCTGGCGTCAGCTACTGTCAGATTGCTCACTATAAGGCGTTGATCTCTACCATGAATAGCATAAATAAAAACTCCAGTATATATAGTATTCCATAGTTTGTAACTTTCACGCAAACCAACGGCAAGTAATATACACCTATAGGGACTTTTTTAACCAAAGACATGTAGCAGAATACATTTTGGCCTACATTTATAAAGAAACTTGATTTTTTATTTTTTTTATTGAATATGTTTTATAGCATAAAGTAAAAAAAAAAATGTAACATTGTTCGGTCTTTTTTCATTTATATAATAAAAAATAAAAACCCTAGTGGTGATCAAATACCACCAAATAAAAACTCTATTTTTGTAAAAAAAAATATTTACATTTCATTTGGGTACACTGTTGCATGACCATGCGATTTCTAGTTAAAGTAGTGCAGTGTAGAATAGCAAAAAATGGCCTGGTTATGAAGAGGTTAAAAATTTCCAGAGGGCAAGTGGTAAAAAAAAAATCAGCTATAGTTGGGCTTTTAAAATAACTATTTAAAAGCTGTCTCTCCCTCCTCCCCCTCCCGCTGGCTGCAGCCACTGTCAGATCACTGGCGGCTGGTAAACATACTGTATGTCCCCTTATCTGTTTAAAAAAGAAACATTAGAGGTTTGTTTAGACCCCATGATGTCTCTCCAAAGCCCCCCCACCCCAAATGTTTTTTTTTTAAAAGATATTAAAAAATAAAAATGTAACTGCACAAAAAAATTAAGTTATAAAAAACATAGTAAAGGTAGAGTTAGACATCTAAATCTCCCTTGGCTCTGAAACCAGATCCATGTTCAGATCATACTTCAGTGGCTGACAGTACTGACAGAAATTTAGCAGGAATTTTGTATGTTATGTTGTGGTTTTGTGTGCAAATAAGGATTTTCGTTTTTTTGGTGAAAATAGCAATTTAATAAACATTTGTGCAACTATTGTGGGGCCTAAAAAAAATCAGTAAGTGAAAAATGAAAACCTTCAGATTTTTTTAAATTTGTTTGGCGTGTGTTAGATTTTCACTATTTCACAAAAAAGCTATTTAAAATTGACAAATATTTGTTAGTTAGCATATTTTTTGCGAAAATATTGTTTGGATAAACATTTAGTGGGGCTTTAACAATCTGTAGCACCTTCTTTTTAGTTTACTGGTCATGTTCTTTTAGAAAATATATGGTTTAGGGGGTCTTTTACAAACTCTGAAAGGAAAAATCTATGGAAAAATTGCAAAAATGGTCTGACCACCTGAGTTTAAAAGTGGAGCACAGGGACTGGCAGTGAAAGGGTTAAGGGACCATTACAGAAAGGATTCTCCTCGCAAAGTTCTTTTAGATCAGGATGTGTACCCACAAATATACTTCCGGGAGCAAGAGAATGATTGGAGAAAATCAAACCACCCCACAAACTGGAGCTGAAACGAAAGAAAAAACTCCCCAGAAACAAGAGAGGTTGTTAAAGCGGAGCGACACCTGAAATTTTTTTTTCAAAAGTCAGCAGCTACAAATACTGCAGTATTTGTAGTAACTTTTAATAAATGGACACTTACCTGTTCCAGCGGTGTCGGCAGAAGATGACGAGCGATCGCTCGTCTCTCGCTGCCCTGCCGCCATCCTCTGTCAGGGAATCAGGAAGTGAAGACGCAAAGTCTTCGCTGCCCGGTTCCCTACTGCGCATGCGCGAGTCGCGCTGCACGCCTCTATTGGTCCCCGCTGTGTCCTGGGAACTGTGTTTCCCAAGACACAATGGGGCATTCTCGGATAGGGGCGGGACAGCTCGGATAATGCGTCCCGGAAGTGGGTGCAGATACCTGTATTATACAGGTATCTGCACCCCCCTCCCCCCTGAAAGGTGCCAATTGTGGCACCGGAGGGGGGGGGGATCCGATAAGCGGAAGTTCCACTTTAGGGTGAAACTCCGCTTTAAGGAGGAAGGAGACAGAAAAAGTAGAAGAGAGTTTTAGGAGAGGGAAGCTTTATCTAAGTGGAGTAACATTAAAGAAAGAGTAATTACATGTGTTGAATAAGGGTCTTAAATTTGCTCCAGTAAAAAATCTCAATAATTTTGAGACGTTTATCAGTTTTCAGAAGTGCATCAGGAATATTAACATCAAAATGTATATGATAATGAATCCACAGGTACCAGCCGGAAGATTGGAACAAGATATAGTTGTAACACATACTTCATTGTTCAATAAATCTACCTTCAACACTCAGATGGGGGATAACAAATATGTGGAGGTCTTAAAAAAAATGGAAGGTCTTGAACAACTAAAGGTGAAGAAGTATAGAGTACATCAAAATAGGTATACAAAAGACTGAAAACTGCACCAATGTAGTGATTAGACCACTTGACAAAGGCAGAGGAATTGTGGTGCTTTCTAAGGAAGATTACAAGGCTAAAATGGACTGATTGGTGCGTGATGAAGGAACTTATGGAAAAATGACAAGTAATCCAATGGCAACGACAGGAAAGAACTGAAGAGGATAGTCAATAAAGGAAGGAAAAGAGATCCTTAATAAAAAGGAGGAAAGATATTTGATCCCAGGCATATGTAGAATCAGAAGCTATCTGCAGTATTCCCAAACATAAAGATTGTGAGAAACCACAAGGATGCCTGATTGTAAACAGTATACAATCATTATAATTATTGTGGACTTGCACAGTTGATTTTGCTCTTGTTTTTTTTCTGCATAAAAGATGTGTGGCAATATATAAGTTCATTAGTTGTTTACTTTGTCTAATACTATGCGGCACTATTTAATATATTAATTGCTTGTCACATATGGGAACACATAGAGTGTATGTAGCAGTATCTGTGTGTATAAACAGATACACATCTTGTTTGAAGCAATTGCACATTCATATTCATATATACAGTATATAATAAAAATACCATGCACTATTCAAAAATATAAAAAAAAGATAAATAATGAGAAAGCAGCTATCATTGCAAAGTGTGCACCCACCACTCCACAACAGAAAAAATGTTACAAACAGTGAAGTGCTATCAGTGCAAAAACCCTGCTATCAATAAATTATAAACACTATATAAATGAAATAAGATATATACAGTATATATATATAAATAAAATGTACACACGGTCGGATATTCCGATGGAAAAAGTCCGATCAGATTATGTTGTCGGAAAATCCGATCGTGTGTGGGCTCTAGCTGGATTTTTTGAGAGCTGGATCTAAACTTTTCCGACAAAAAAATCCGATCAGACTTTTTCCGATCGCGTGTAGAGAATTCCGATGCACAAAGTTCCACGCATGCTCAAAAGAAATTTGGAGAGGAAAGCTATTGGCTACTGGCCTCTACGTAGTCCTGTCATATGTGTTGTACATCAAATCGTTCGGAACAATTGGATTTTCCGACAACTTTGTCCGACCGTGTGTGTGCCGAAAAAAATCCGTCTGTGGTCGGAATGTCTGACCGCGTGTACAGGGCATAAAATGTGTATATACTGTATATTTAATAAATCATGCACCTTACTGCTTTAAAGTGTAGAACCTCTACACCCTTCACATATCAATATGAAAACACCATTAATAATATATATCTGTGCCAAGTGCAATAAAACAAATAAAAACATGTGAAAATCAAAAATTGTGTCCAAGCAGATCTACCACTCTTTACACCGGTATATAAGTAGTGTGTATACAACAGTCTCTATACATTGATTGATTGAAATACCCAGACAAATCCTGTAAACAAAATTACAAAATCGTCAAAAAAGAAAATGTGTCTATGTGGATCTACGGTGACCTCTGTACATCAATATCTCAACAGCAGTCTCTGCACATTAATTTAAATTTACACTTGTCCTAACATCTATAGTGCTCCATGCTCTTGTGCAGATCCTTCACTTCCTCTTTACACCACTATGTCCATGCAGTTCCCCCAAGTGTGCCCACTCTCACCAGAAGAAGTGGACCCTTCACTATACTGTTAGAGAGGTCGTGCAAGTGTGTAAGGTATTATACCAGGTAATGGCAAGGCTTAAAATAGGTCCTTCTTCTTCCACTTTTTTCCTCCTTCAGTAGCAGTTTATTTTTATTTTCTTCCTAAAGATGGCTAATGGCCCCAAATAAAGCACAAGGAATAAAAAAGGAATTCCCATCATAGTGCAGTATTACAATTTATTTAAAAAAATACTTATACACAATTGCACTTGCATTTAAATACAAAAACTCAGCATGTGGTTGTTTACATTATCAGGAACCAGAACGCACCACGAGGTTGCTGAAGATGTCCACAGGTGGGGCAAAACATATTGAATGGAGTCCATATTTCTGACATCAGATCCAGCCCATGAAGCACATTCTGTGGTGGCGCTTCTGGGTTCCTGGTTAGACGCTTTCAAGCCATACCTTTTTGTAAGTACCTTAATTGGCATAATGATCAATTAAATTGGACAAATACCTTTACAGGTCACACATTGTTTGACAATTCTGTGCTAAGCTTCAGAGTTATTGAAGTCCAAAATAATTTCAATTCATGTAGGAATCATTGGATAAACACAAGGCCTATAATTTTGTTCACTGGATTGTCTCAAATCTATTTGCCATTTTACTGCTTTTATAAGTGTTAGCAAACACTGCTTTCACACGTTAACAATTTCAGATAAACAAAGAAGCAAACTATTGCAAGCAAAACTGTGATTGTAGAAAAATAAAAATGCAATGCCCCATCATTTTAGTAGTAAATGTAATCATTGACCTGAAGCAGCTAGCTAAGATAATTCATACCATGTGTGCAGAGTGCCATATTAGGCATTATCATGCATAAAAAAATATTTCTTGCATCATCACAGATGGAAAGACATTTGAGGTGTTACATACAGATTAATTGCAGATGTTGTGGACTACTTCTTTCATGTTACAGGATCACTGGTAAACGACTTTTCTTCCCTTTGCAAAATATTTATAAACACGTACTACCCATGACAAAGATAACAGTATGGTATGCTAGGCACAAGGGTTGGTGACGGGAAGTATGACAGGGAGGTTCCAGCACGAAAATCCCAAAATGCAATACCCTTCTTTATGTACTGATGCCCAGTGTAAATAAATGCTTGGCTCTTTGACCCTTATGAAGTACCAGCAACAATGTATATATACAATTGCTCATTTAACTCTTTGACTATTCTCTGAAAGGTGCTGTACTGGGAGGTGGATAGGTGGTGGAACCAAGGGATGGTGCTCAGAGACGGGTAGGGGGTGGAGACGAAGGGTAACTAGGAAGGGTGGCATTCTTGTACCTATTCCCTGAGAAAAAAAGCCCTGGTAACTATACACAGCTGCACCAGATGTGTGCACCAATTTTTGTAAATCTATCAAAATTATCTTGTAAAAGGCCAGTGTACTTTTTTTACAATTAAAATACTTGTCAGTTGTTTTGAATTTTTGTAGCCTTGATTTCTTCTTTTAAATATTCAGTCATGTTCTTTGTAACTTTCAAATGATGAGGGTATTCTTTCATCTTTATATTTTTTAAATGAGGTTTTCCTATTATTTATAGAATTTTCTTTAAAAGTGACACACACTTTTATTTCATCTTTTAAAAATATTGACCATGGGAATATATTTTGCAGTGTGTTTACAGACAGTTAATTTGAAGCATTCCTACTTATATTCAGAGTTCTTTAATTCTTTGCAGTATTGATCCTTTAACAACATACAGTATGGTCAGCAGTGAATCTAATTTCAGATTTTAGCATTCAATTCAAAGCAGTAATTGCTTTAAGAGACCTTGTCACCACTTGTAACATCAAGTGTACTCACTATTAGAACCGCCAATAAACCAAACTTTGCTATTGTTGCTATGTTGTAAAGTTACAAGAACTAATGATGCAATGATTGGAATTCAGAGCTCTTATAAGATAACAGAATGTGGTAGTTAGCAATGTGAATGACAAGATGACGTCATTGTCAGGTTATTACTAACAATTACTATCCAAAGATACTCCCTATCAGGCAATTCTCCTCTCTGTCTCTCTCCCCCAGATTACTTACCTTAACCTTATATAAATGTCATGCAACCTAAAAGCCCACTAGAAATCTCAACATGTATAATAACATCTGAGAAGACTTTCAGGTGGCTGGTATGGACACACATGTCTCTTACAGTGGTTTCGTCATCATTGGTATGCTGAGCACAGGCATGTTTTTTGCTTAAAAATTATTTAGTGATTTATTTTTCCAGTGATAAGCATTGCTGATATATATATATATATATATATATATATATATATATATATATATATATATATATATATATATATATATATATATATATATATATATATATATATATATATATATATATATATATATATTTATATTATGATTAAGAAATGGGTCATGAATAAAAACATTTTGGGGGGGGAGTATGCGTGCTTTCTCTCAATTAAAGGACTGTGAAAGTGTTTGGTGTTTTGTTTTTTACTTTAAACTTTTACTTTAAACTTTACTTAAAACTTACTAAGGGATACTTTATTTTCTGGCCACCCAGGCTGCATGCTCAGAGAAGTGTTTGATTTGAACTGTAGGGTGTAGGGTGTAGAGTGTTATGTTTTCTGTTTTTTTTTTCTTCAAAAGTCAGCAGTGCAAATGGCACCATACATGGATTCAAAGCATCTCTAAAGCATATTATTTTAGGGGTTTGTATTTGTTCATATGTTGACCTTGAAGCTGAAGGAAAAGGCTCTCATTGCTGAATGGTCCTTTTTGCTATCTGTTTGTTATGTACATGTGCTGTTATAGCACTGTCCAGCTCACTGTGCCCTTTTTTACAATAGCTTTCCTATATACAGTATACTGTACTTAAAAAGCCCAGAATTGAATAACACAAATTGTTTTTCCCACTAAGTTGTGGTTTTGAAAATTAATGCTCTATGCTTAGTGAACTAAGCTTGGATTCTATGAATGGGAACATAGGGTTCAGACTGATTCACTCATTCCCATAATTAGCAAATAAAAATGCCATGGAAAATACCACATAATGTGTAAGAACACTGAGAGCCAAATAAAACAAAAATAAAAAACTAACATTCAATGTATGTTTTAGTTTATTGTAAGCAAGAGAAAAAAAACTGGCCCTTGACCCCACCTGGTGACCCCGCCCCCCTCTGACGCACAGGGACTTGGGGACTTCCCCATTTTTTTTACTCTGACACGGGGTTCCCCTTAATATCCATACCAGACCTGAAGGGCCTAGTAATTGAATTTGGGGGAACCCCACGCTTTTATTTTTTATAAATGCACGGGATGAACGGGCAACATGCGCCCCTAAACAGGCATACTATACACACCCCCAGGTACGAAATTTAAAGGAATATTACACTTTTATTGTTTCACTTTAAGCATTATTAAAATCACTGCTCCTGAAAAAAATGCAGTTTTTACAACTTTTTTTTGCATTGATACATGTCCCCCGGGGCAGGACCCAGGTCCCCAAACACTTTTTATGACAATAACTTTTTAAAAATCAACGACTTTCAATGACTGTTCTCTGTATTACGGGGACAGGAGCCGACAATTCATTATAGCCGTTCAGGTCCCCATTGACTTCAATGGGGTTTGGGTTCGGGGTCAAGTTCTGGTCAAGTTCGGTCCCGAACTTGAACTTTTTTGCAAAGTTCGGCCGAACCCCTCGAACTCGGACATCCAGGTGTCCGCTCAACTCTATTTGTCAATGCTTGCTGTTCACACTGCTCTAATACAAGCTGAAGCCCATGTTAAACATTGCTTTTTTTCTGAGGTTAACACTGGAAATGCTAGTGAAATTATGAAAGTTACTGGTTATATAAAAAATTTGGGTGAAGTAGGAGTGTAGTGTACCCAGTTAGGAGATCTGTTGTATATCTTGAGAAAGACTTGCTTCTGTGCCATGCGCTGTTTGATGAGACGCACAAAAATGCATGTGCAAACTTGATATTGGTTTGTTGTTCTTCACTCTTCATGACCTCATGGACCATAGGACACCAGGCTTTTCTTTCCTCCACTGCCTCCCCGAAGCTTGCTTAACTTCATGTTCATTCTTTCACTGATGCTATCTATCCATCTTGTTTTCTGTCATCCTTTTCTCCTTTTTCCTTCCATGTTTCCCAGCATTAGGGTCTTTTCCAATGAGTCCTCTTTTCGCATTAGGTGGCCAAAGTATTTGAGTTTCAGCTTCAGGATCTGTCCTTCCAGTGAATATTCAGGGGTGATTTCCATCAAAATTGACTGGTTTGATCTTCTTGCCATCCAAGGGACTTTCAAGAGTCTTCTCCAACACCTGGAATGGTCTGGTATGGATTTTAAGGGGAACTCCACGCTGTAATGTAAAAGAAAAGGCGTGGGTTCCCCCCCAAAATACATACCAAATTCTTATCCAAGCATGCAGCCTGGAGGACAATATGGGGGGGCGAGCGAGCACCCCCCTCCTGAACTATACCAGGCCACATGTCCTCAACATGGGGAGGATGCTTTGGGATCCCCCCCAAAGCAACTTGTCACCATGTTGATGGGGACAGGACCTCTTCCTGACAACCCTGGCCATTGATTGGTCGGGGTCTGTGGGTGGGGGGTAACAAGGGGACCCCCAGATCTCGACGCCCTCATATTTGAATTGGTAAAAGTGTCAAATAAGTAAAAACCACAATAGGCAGTTTTTGACCTTTATTTAAAAAAAAAAAGTGTCCCTTAAAGTACATCCATCTTTAATCACGCCGCCCGACGGACCCGGAAAATATATATATATAATATATATATATATATACATATATATATATATATATATATATATATATATACAGAGTGTATATATATATATATATATATATATATATATATATATATATATATATAAAAACATGGGGACCACCCCTAATGAGAAGGTGTTGTAGATCTTCATAAAAACGGTCCAAGTCAGCTTCTTCAGCATCAGAGGTTGGTGTATAAACTCAGTTTATTGTGATGTTGAGTGGTTTGCCTTGGATACAGCTGAGATCATCCTGTCATTTTTGGGTTTGTAGCACAGTACTGCTTTCCTCACTTTTCTTGACTATGAGGGCTACACCAATTCTTCTGAGGGATTCTTGCCCACAGTAGTAGATATAGTAGTCATCTGAGTTGAATTCACCCATTCCAGTCCATTTTAATTCACTAATTCCCAAGATATCGATGTTTAATCTCCTGTCTGACCACATCCAGCTTACCTCGTTTCATTGATCTTACAATCCAGGTACCTATGCAGTATTCTTCGTTACAGCATCTGAATTTCCTTTCACTCCTACCATCAACAGATGAGAGTCCTTGTGGCTTTGGCCCAGTCATTTAATTAGTTCGGGAGCTACTTGTAATTGCCCTCCAATCTTCCCCAGTAGCACATTGGATACCTTCCGATTTGGGGGACTCATCTTCCGGTGTCATATCTGTTAGCCTTTTGTTTCTGTTCATGAGGTTTTCTTGGCAAGGATACTGGAGTGGGTTTCCATTTCCTTCTGCAGTGGTTCACGTTTTGTCAGAATTCTCCGATGTGACCTATCCATATAGGCTAAGCCTACAAGGCATATCTCATAGCTTCAATGAATTATGCAAGCCCCTTAGCCACGGCAAGGCAGTAATCCATAAAGGGGTTGATATTGGTTACTGATGATTACATTGTAATTAATAACTATGCTGAGTTTATTGTGATAGGGGCGAACACTAAGCAAGATGTGTTGTCTCCCCTGGCAATGGTGTCAAAGACAGCAGAGGTGTCCCTGGAAACCTCCAAGAAGCAATAAAAATGACTGCAATTGGACTTTCTTTTGGTACTGCAATTATGAAGACTCATATTTCCTATTGGAATCTATACTTATACATCCTGTTAACCACTTCCCATTACCTGCACACACATATACAACCTTATTGAAGTGACTCTTCTTCCCAAAAAGTTGCATATATGTTTATATATGTTTGTGCTGGGAGCACAATGCATAGCGTGCTCCTAGCACAGAGACCCAGGTTTCAAAAGATCAGAAACCTGTTCCCAATCACCTAATGACTTTGATAGTCTCTGATTGTCTATAACAGTGATCAGTCACTGTGTTTTTTTCTCCTCTGAATGGATAGAAAGACACATTGTACCTTTTTATCCCTCCCAGCAAAGGAAAATGTAAACAAATAAAAGTGTGTAAAAAAATAAACAATACTTAAAAATAAAAATAAAATAGCTAGATCAGGGTTTGATCTAGTTCAGTGTCAGGGTCATGGTCAAGGCCAGGGTCAACAGTCAAGGTCATAGTCAAAGATTAAGGTCAAAGGTCAGGGTCAGGGTCAAAGGCCAGGAGTCAGTGTATTTGAGGTAGGAAAAAAACGTTTTTAAATAAATATCAGGGTCAGTTAGTGTGTGTCAGTGTGTTTTAGATACGATTTAAAAAAGCAAAATGTACACCATTGTTTCTTGGTATGTGGTATTGCTGTGATCATCAGGAGCACAATTGTTTTGTTTTTTGACAGTAGGTTATACTAATAGCAAAGGACAATAATACAAATAAAAAAACAAAAAAATCCCGGATCAAACCTCGTTAGCATAATATAGACAGTAAGTACCACTTAAACTGTCATAGCTGTGTCAACCTTTTACCACTCGCTACATTCAACCAAAAAAGTATCTGATGCAGTCAACCTGACAAAAAGCAAACATATGGAAAGGGGAGGCAAACCGTCTACCAAGGGAATCACATCATGGAACACTCTGGTTAAATAGAAAAAAATCACAGCTTTAATAGGAAAAATAGCACATTACAAAAAATAGCAGTATGATTCCCTTCACCAAACCATATAGTTAAAGGGATTGTATACCCTCAATTACAACTTGCACCTACAGGTAAGCCTAGATTAAGGCTTACCTGTAGGTACAAGAAATATCTCCTAAACCTGCACGGTTTAGGAGATATTTGCAAAGAATGTTTTACATCGTTGTTTACGGCGCATGCGCGCCGTAGACAATGGTGCATTTACGGGGGTTAATCCCCATTCAGAACTACGGCTCGCCACAGTTGAAGTGTCCCGCACGCATGCGCGGAGCAGCGTCTTCGCTGCTCTGGCCAATCACAGCGCCACATCGGCGCTGTGATTGGCCGGAGCGGCGATGCCCGGAAGGGTATCTGTGAAGAGATGGCTGCGGCTGAAGGGGGAGAAGAGGACGGCGTCGGGGGCCCCGATCTAAGGTAAGTGATTCATAATGAGCTAGTATGCTAATCATACTAGCTCATTATGACTTTGTCTAGCAGGTAGTTTTAAAAAAAAAAAAGGGTATACAACCGCTTTAAAACATTAGACAATGTTGTCTAAAATTGGTATTCGCAGCTGCGCACACACCCATGCACACAACCAACCACTCTGCACATGAATGGGGACTTGTAAGCAATTGAACATCCAATGGTAGGAGTTTCACAGTTCCTCAGCTGAGATTGTATATTTAAGGCTGGTGTTCGCCATTAAATCATACTCCATAAATATTGCTGGTCCAATATTCAAGCAATAACAGAGTGGTCAGGGTGTAGCACTGTGTCAGATGGAGTCTCAGGCAGGTGTGTAGAATGCCAAGACAGTCATCTCCCAGCATGTGTATAAGGAAAGACTTCATAAACATGGAGTATGATGTAGTGCCTACGCTGGCAAAGTATGAGGCTGTGGCTTCTATTGTTGTAAAGGTGTATTTAGTCAGATAGCAGGTCGGATAGGAGCCTAGGTGCTGTCTACCATGGGGTTAGGTCCTGTTTATGGCATGAGAGTGAACAGCTCTAAGGTCTTTTGAATGTTTATGTTGGGAGGTCTCTCACCACCTCTGTTGTATAGACTGTTCTGTGCCTCACTGTAATGTTCCATAGAGTCGGGTTCACTCTCGCCCATTAAGCACTGGATTCCGACTGTCCCTTGGTCCGTGATGGATTCGGCAACCACCTGTACATGCCTGCGTCTGCGGTCCCGAAGGAGATGTCACAAGCGTGATAATGCCACATTGACACATTTCGCTAGCCAATCCACGTTAACTTCCTCAGAGCGAGGAGCAGGTTAGCGTGGATTGCCTAATGAAACACATCAGCATGGCTTTATCACACTCACGATGTCTCCTTCGGGACCGCAGTAGCAGGCAAGAACAGGTAGCTAGGTGGCTGCTGAACCCATCACAGACCAAGGGATAGTCGGAAACCGGTGTCTACTGGATGAGAGTGGACCCAGCTCTACAGAACATTACAGTAAGGATAGAGATGGTGAGAGACCTCCCAACATAAATGCACCCTAGACCTTAGATCTGTTCACTCCCATGCCACAGATGGGACCTAACCCCATGGTAGACAGCACCTAGCCTCATACTTTGCCAGCTTAGGCACTACATCATACTCTATATTTATGAAGTCTTTCATTATACACATGCTGGGAGAGGACTGTCTAGGCATTCTACACACCTGCCGGCCACTCCATCTGACACAATGCTACACCCTGACCACTCTGTTATTGCTTGTGTATTGGACCAGTGATATTTATGGAGTATGATTTAATGACGAACACCAGCCTACAATCCCAGATGAGCACCTGTGAAATTCCTACCATTGGATGTCCAATTGCTTACAATTCCCCATTCATGTGCTGAGTGGTTGGTTGCATGCATGGGTGTGTGCGCAGCTGTGAATCCTGATTTTAGACAATGTTATCTAATGTTTTAACTATATGGTTTGGTGAAGGGAATCATACTCTTATTTTTTGTAATGTGCTATTGTTCTAATTAAAGCTGTGATTTAACCGGACTGTTCCATGATGTAACTTCCTTGGTAGATGTTTTTTCTCCCCTTTCCATAGATTATACTAATATCAAGAAATATATAGCTAAATTTCCTTTGATACAACAAAATATCAGAGAAATACACTACCATTTACCACTAAATGAATGTCCATTCTGTTCTGAAAAAACAAGGTATAATTCACCTGGATACACTAAGCAGTTGTGATGTACAGGTTTTTTTTTTTTTTCTATAAACTTTTTATATTGAGGTTATTGTGACACAACACAAGACAAATTCACATATGTTAATCTCACAAAAATAGTCAGAATAGCAGAGAACAGTGCTCATTAGTGATAAGCGAACGGTTCGGCCTGAGCATGAGTTCGGGCTGAACTTTGGTTGTTCAGACGTTCAGCGAACACCAAACAATATGTTCGGGGGGGAAATTCGAAAGCCGCCGGAACACCGTTAAAGTCTATAAGAAACTAACATGAAAAATCAAAAGTGCTTTTTTTTCTATAAACTTTTCATATTGAGGTTATTGTGACACAACACAAGACAAATTCACATATGTTAATCTC